>SZYD01000253.1:0-25382 GCA_009363875.1 Mikania micrantha
CTGATTCATATAATGACGTTTGAAATTTTAGACTAGAACTATCGTTTTTAACTTTGAAAATTAGTAAAACAGAGATTATTGTATTAAATTTGAAATATTTGCTAGCTTTAAGGCTTACGGTCTTGTTTTTATGATAGATTTTACAGTGATATATAACTTATGCTATTGAAAATGGTTTATAATACCCGTTTTCGTTAGTGTAATGTGATAACCCAGCGCAATGCACGGGAGGAATGAACATTGTTATCTATTAAAAGAAAAAATCGGTTGGGACTATAACATTAGCTAATTGTATTATAACTAGCAGGTGATCCCGCGCATTGCGACGCCAGTTCTGCTGAAATTTTGAATATTAGAACGCAGACACAATCAGGTATATCAAAATGTAGATATAAAAACACGTCATAATAGTTGACACTTCGACGTAAAATCCTAAAGTGTAGTCGTCATAGCATGTCTGTTAAATGATAAAAATTATATAATAGTTTTAATATTTAATTATTAATAATATTTATTATAAGTATTATTTAATTATATCATTTTTTATTTCCTAATTTTTATTATTGTTTAAACTTATTATTATTTAATTATAATATTATTTCATTGTAAATTATTAGCATTATTAAATTAAATTTATCGTAATTAATATTTATATTATTTATTATTATTATATTATTTTATTATTATTATTATTATTATTATTTATTATTATTTAATTATATTATTATTATTATTATTATTATTATTATTATTATTATATTATTATGTTTATCATATGTAATGATTGCATATGAAATATGTATATAGAGTAATTTATAGACATATATATTCAACTTGTACGTAAAAAAGCTTATAAACAAGGGTAGTAATATTCATACCTCATCCTATCATTTATATATTATACTAAGTCAAATCAATTATATAATACTTACATAAATTTTACTCATATATATTTTATAAATATTCTTTAATATTAAAAAATTCAAATGTATTGTTTTTCTTACATAGATGTACCAATATCCTAACCCATATTTAATCAAAACTAATAAAATTTAATATTTCGTGTACACCTGGACAAAGAATCGTTTTCCGTAAGTATGTACACTAGTGTTTCTCGACTTGTTATAGTTTTTCACGCCTACACGTAAATTTCTTATTGAATCTAAATTATGAAGCAAATAATAGTGTTTAATAAAAAAACATATACGATTACCCTATATTATATTTGATAAATGTAATTATTGCTGGTGGCCCACATGTTTACGTCGACTATGTGTTTGGGTTTTACTTGGGCTATGTGTTATCCACCGTGATCCAGGTGTGAAGGGCTGTAAACGAACGAACGTTCAGCGAACAGTAAACGAACCGAACGTTCAGCGAACAGTTCGTGAACCGTTCGGCGTGAAGTTCGTTCATGTTCGTTCGTTTAATAAACGAACGAATACGAACAAGAAATTCCGTTCGTTTAGTTAAAAGAACAAACATGAACAGAGGTCGTGTTCGTTCATTTGTGTTCGTGAACGTTCGGTAACATGTTCGTTTACGTTCGGTTAAGTTCATTTATATTTGTTCATTAAATGTGTTGTTTATTTTTATTTTTTAGTTTAATACTATAATACTTAAAGTTATTTTTAGTTTAATACTATAATATCTTAATTTATATATTTATAAATGATTATCTCCATTGCTTGAGATTAAAAATGTTGATTTTTATTGTTTAAATAATATGTGTTCGTTAGCGTTCATGAACAAGCTAAATCCTTAATGAACGAACACGAACAAGAATTTTCGTTCGGTAAGCGTTCGTGAACCGTTCGTGAACAAGTTAAAAGTTAAACGAACGAACACGAACAAGGGTTCGTTCGTGTTCGTTCGGTTCGTTTACAGCCCTAGCGTGATGCCCCTGGCTCACGCCCTGGTCGCACCCCACCCCATTACACAGGAGCGTGAGGGTGGCGTGAGGGGCAGATACGTGAGCCTTCTCACGGGGTGATGGCCTTGGGAAGGTAGGAAAAAAAAACGGTCGTATTACCGTTAAAACCAAACAAAAAAAATTATCCTATATAAGCTCATTCAACCCACTCAATATTTTTCAAAAATTTCCAAACAACCCACTCAAATCTCAAAAAATCTTCAAATGTTCAAAAACTTTAACACTACCATGGATCCAAAAAACCCAAACTTCAACCCGTTTTTGAATTGTTACCGACCTCAAATCAATCCAAACAATACAAACAACCCGAACCAATTTCTAACCTTCTCAAATTGGTTTCCACAACAACCTTTATTCAACCAAACCAAGTCACCCGCCTTTGACAACGTTTTTGAGAATCAACTCGATCCCGATGTTGACGTGGTTCCGGAAACACAACCCGACGCCCAACCGACTTCATCGCGTCGCAGGCACCGACGAAAGGAAGTGCCAAAAAAAACAACCAAACCGAGCATCACTCGATGGTTGGAATCTGAGGAGGTGGCACTAGCTCGTGCCTACATTGACGTTTCCGAAGATCCGATGGTTGGTAACAACCAAACGAGCTCGGAATTTTGAAGACGCGTTAGAGCCCAGTTTTTTTTTTTGGCAATGGGTCGTGACTCATACCGGACGAACGACCTGATTTCCGGCAAATGGCGCGACTTACAACGTAAAGTCGCGAAATTTAACGGCGTATGGGTTCAACACAACAACAACCGTAAAAGTGGTGAGGACGACGAATCGGTCATGAACAAGGCATTGATGACCTATGCTCGAGAAAACTGGTCATTTTCTCATACCGCGGCGTGACAAGTTATGATAAAATCAATCAAATGGCATCCCGTCCCGAAGTTACAAACTTCGAAACGGACGAAGACGTCATCGTCCGAAAAGTACACGAACACTCAATCCAACTCAACCGGACGATGTTTCGTTACTTTAAACGAGTCGGATGAGGAAGTGGAAATGGAGATGCCCCCACCACCCTCTCCTCAACGTCCGCCCGGTCGAAATAACAAGGGTAAACGATCACAAACCTCATCTTCAACCGATTACAAAGACCCGTTGGAAAACATCTCCTCGTCGTTACAAAAATTTGTCGACTTATAGAAGCAAAAACAATACAACAATGATATGAAATTGTTGTGGACTCCAACCGATCACTTAACCGGTCGCGCTTGTAAAATGGCCGAGAAAACGAAGGAGCGGATTTTGAAACGATACAATATGGATTAATTTTTTTATTGTATTTTTTTTATGTAGTTTAATTTTTTTTATAATGTATTTTTTTTTTATTTTAGTTTGTAATATTAATATTTTTAATAATATTATGTGTTTTTATAATTTAATTTATAATTGAAAAAATAAAATTCAAATAATAAAATATTGAAAAAGATGGTAATATATTTGAAAAAGATGGTGATGACGTGGAGTGATGAGAAAGTGATGGATAACATAGAAAAAGATGATGTGTAGTGATAATATGGTGATAGTGTTGGTTGATTATATGGCGTCTACGTGACGCCTACGTGGAGTGAGGGGAAGTGATGGATAACACATAGTCTTAGAGTAACAAATGATGTGATTTAAATCATTTTATAAATAGATTTTGGTATACATTATCGTATATGTATTTTGATATTCGTAATCATAGTAGAGTTTTCGCGGCAACACGTGGAAGAACCCACTCGCTAACTACAAATTAAATATTTTGCTTGACCCCTCCAACAATATATTAAACAAATAAATATCATATGATTTTATTTAACATCAAATATATTTTTAATTATACTATAAAATTCTTCTATATCAAATTACTCAATTTAAAAGCATGACATCTACTACATACATAACAATAAGTCTATGAAGGAGTAATTTGACATTAATTGTCAAATGATTTTTGTTTTACTTAATAGTAATTTAAACGAGACACAAAGACAGCCATGAAAGTGAGATGTGAGAAATATATAATGATTAATATATATATACATTATGAAAAAACATATGACATGATTGCTTCTCTGAAGGGAGTAGGGAAGGGATAGGAATAGGATGGTGAGTCTTTAAAGAATGTTCACTCCAAGACTCAATCTTTTTATTTTTTATTTAATTTTTCTCTGGTTCCTCATGCATCTATATATACATATATTGTCCACACCCTTTTATCTTTGATTTCTTAGTAAAATCAGTAGTGTCTATATACATATACCTTTGTATGAATATATATATATATATATATATATATATATATATAGTTGTGTTTAAATTTAGGAGGTGCATTGCAATGCGTATGAGTGTAACAACATATATATGTATATAAATGGGAGAGAAGGTGATGTTGGAGAAGCAGGGTACGTGCAGGTGCAGGCCTTATGTTGATGCTCGATCATGGCTTTCTTTCTTGCACGTGCTCCCCTTCTCCAACCTCCCCTTTCTATTCTATCTACAGCTTCTTCTCTGTCAGTTTATCAACGTCTCCGTGTGTGGATGGTAGGAACCAAGTTTCCTGGTAACAACTGCATGTTATTCTACCAAATAATTTATTTTATTTTGTTTTGTTTTGTTTTCAAATTGTATTCTACAAAAGTAACAAAACTATATACTTGCGTAAATTCATGAATTTATTATGTTTCGATCATGTGTGCTACTTTTTAAAAATATTTAAAATTATTAAATTAAGTGAGTGAAGCATATGTTATAAAACATATGTAACTAATTAATTATCGAAATTGAAAAAAAAAAATCAATTAATTTCACGTAAGAGGTAACGGTGATTAAAACAATTTTATCAAAAAATAACCCAAGTATTATAATTGTTTAATTTAATTCAAAATTCAAACACTAGTCAGTTAACTACTAATACGCAAGATTTTATATGATTTTTTGGGTAATTTTGTTGAAACATAACTAACTTTTAGTTTTGTTCTAATTAAGTCACTTAATTTTTTTTTTGTTTCAATTAGGTAACTTACATTTATTTTATGTTTCTTTTTTTTTTTTGAACGGCGAAGGTTACAATCGTATTTATTTTATGTTTCAATCCTAGATATTTTACCTATATAACTTGTAATCATAATTTTTTTTATTGTATGATTACATGAAAATAACATGGATTTTGAAAGATAATTTCAACATTATTTAAAAATTGCTAAAAAGTGTAAAAAATAAAACAAATTGGGAATATTTTCAAAAAATTTTCAGAAAATACTCGATATTTTCACAAACCAGTATTGAGAAAGTTGAATATTGCAAGTTGTAGTTGAGGTAACATCTTTATTGCAATTTAATTTAAACAAAATATCATCTTTGTTTTGCTAGTCCATGGCAAGATCGTAAAATTCTTTAAAATCCGAACGACAAATGGGCATTACTATCAATGTGATTTCATTCCTTCAATTCGATTTTAGAAGCAGCTCTTATTCGCAGGATGCTGGACCCCCTTTCACGTAATCAATACTCAATATTTTCACAAACCAGCATTCAGAAAGAAACATCATGGCTTTCCGGTTGAAGATGAACAAAACCATCGTTACCGAGCGGTGTTTCCAGTCGTGCGTTTCCGGTGGTTGCTTTTCCTGCAGTGGCTGAGTTACCGGTCGTCCGCTTTCGTTTGTGAGTTTCCAATGGCTGCTTTTCCGACGATGGCTATGGCTGTATCGGTGAAGAAGATGAAGAGTTCCGACGGTGGTTATGGCTGTCTTGGTGAAGAAGATGAAGAATAACCGTTCTGAAACTTTGTTTTAAGTTAGATTTTTGAGTTATAAAATTTGACCTGTTATCTAGGTTTTCTTATGTAGGATTAGAACATAAATCAAATTTAAGTTATCTAATTAGAATAAAAAAAAGTTTGAGTGACTTAACTGAAATAAAATTTAAGGTTGGTTATGTTTTTATAACATTTTCCCTGCAGTTTTCTGCCTTATATTTATTCTTTTTAATAAATATTACATTAGATGAAATATATAGTGAATGTCATTTAACTTTACACTGAAAAAATAAATAAATAAATTATTTTAGTGAATCATTTGAATTTTTGTTAATATTTTGAAAAAATACCTTTACATTAAACAACAAGAATTTACGACCAGCTGTGCCGGGGCCAGGCGATTTATGAACCGTTATAAACAAACTCCTCCAAAGAATTAAGAATTAGAATTATTTTTACATATACTATTCTTCTTAGGCCTGATTTTTACTTTATTAATATTTTAATAATAGAAAACGAAGATATTTATTCACAACACAGAGTTGTAAACATATTTTCAACAGACATGTAAACATATTTTACATGTACATGTAAATGAAAAAAAACTTTATAATAATCTAAAAAATAAATCATTAATATTTAGAGTAGATTACGGTTTTTAACTCCTGTGATTTAAGTGTTTTAACTTTTCGGCCGAAAATATGATCTTGTATTAATTTAGCCCCTATGATTTAGATAACTATCGTTTTTTGCCCTCAACCATAGTTAAATTTTTGGTCAAAACCGTTATAATAGTTAAGTTTGAGATGCCAAGACCGTTAGTTTTATAAATCACATGGCTAAATTGATAGAAGATTTTATTTTAAGCCGAAATAATTAAACCAATTAAACAAAATGGGTCAAAACCGTAAACCGTAATTTACTCTATATTTATATGCAATACAAAGTTGTGCATATGGCTTAAAGATTCTTACACAAAATGAAAAGAAAAGAAAGGTAGGTGTCACATGGCATCTTACCATTGATCCATCACCACCAAATTGAATGGTAATGTTGTAAGTGGAAGAAAATTCGTATTTTATACCATATTGTAAAAAATAAAAACACGTCAGATGTCTTATTTCTAGTATATTAAAATCAATTGTCATACTTGAAAATTTTAAAATATTTATTTCATTTAATACAATTAAGTTAAAGTTCTAAATTTAAAATAGAAACTAATATTTATTTTTTTTCTAAATATTAATAAAAATCCAATCATTTCAAGCTTTATATTTTTAATTAATGATTTTAAAAATTCAAATTTTCAAATTTTGTTTCTATTGTTGAGAAAAATCTTTATAAATTTATAAAATAAACTTTTCTTTTCATTTTTAATTGTTATAAATTTTACGTTATTTGTATACATATTTTTATCGGTTATTGTTTTATTATTTTTAAATACAATTCTGTGTATTACACGTGTAATAAGTTGGTTAATAAATATATAAATATAACTCTGTTGTTACTATATGTCATTGTATTTTGCTGCTTTCTTTTATCTCTTTTTTTCTGAAAATCAAACACCCGGTTACCCGGGATCACCCTGGCAAATAGATCACCCTTCCGCCCGAATAACAGAGTGTGGTGACCTGACCCACCCGTTCAGGAGGAAACCTACAACTAGGAAAACCCCTGGCTCAACCCAGAGTAATATTTGCTCTAGGTGAGACTCCAACCCAAGACATCTCATAAGAGAAGTCAAGAGGCTACCATCAGGTATCTCTAATTAAAATAATCAGCACACATTTTTTAGTTAAACGATATCTGGGTTGCTTTGTAAATCAGATTTTGTCCGACTAAAAATTAAAGTCCAAGTTTACGGTGACAAATTCAAATTGGGCATACTTGTTCCTTATGAAATTAAGTTTGATAACGACCCACAAAATAAAAAAAAAAAATCAAATAAAAATTATCACATTATGGTTGATTAAATAGACACTTTAAATCGAAATTAGGTAGTGTTCTCTTTTAATCATATTATTATACTAGTCTAGTACCCGCGCGTTGCAGCGGGAAACACAAAACTTAAGTTGGATATTTTAAAGGTTTGCATGGTTACTTCTTGAGTCATAGCCATAACAAATGCAATTTTTTTTAACTTGGTAGTTAACTAAAAGTGACTTTAACTACTAACATAAAAGGCAAAATGCACCAAAAATATCAAGAAGTGATTCATTTGTTTTGAATGGTTTTCTTTTATAATCACTCTATCTAATTTAAATTCTTAAAAGTTACCAATGTGGGACAAACTGAAAACATAAACAAACATTTAGATTAGAATTAAAAAGTTGTATCATATGCTATAAGAGTTGTAAAACTCTTAATTTAAGAGATTTAAGCAAATTATTATTTTGTCCTTCTTATATCTATACTACTATATAATACATATAGGAAGGACGCAATGGTCGTTTACTAAAAACTCTTAAAATTAAAAGTTTTACAACTCTTAGAACATAAAGTATAACAAACAAAGCTTTAAGAGCCATAAACTAAATGACTTTCTTTTACTTTTACTTTGTCCCACATTGATACGTGCAAAAAATAAAGTATCATATAATACTTATAAAATAAAACTCTCTCAAATCAAATAAATTACTTATTCACGCTTTTGTCATATCATATTTGACATTTTAAATTATGAATTTTATCATAATAAATTTTTTAGTTAAAAGATTTGATTTGACAAAAATTAGGTGGTTTAAGCTTTTTACGAACCAAAATCATTAGCCTAATTATTTTGTTTTCCGCTTTATCGTGCGGGCATCTTACTAATGTATTATATAGTAGTATAGATGATTGAACTATTTCAAGAAATATGATATAATTAATGTTTATTACAAAATTACTTATTTGTGTTCATGTGTCATCAAAATTATGAAACGTGTCATTGAAGCAGAACTATTACACGGTGTGTGTCCTCGGGTTCTGAAAATTATAATATTTTTTTTTGTTTTGTTATTGACAAAAGATAATTTATATTACTAATTTCATGGTTGCAAAAATCGCTAGGCGCTCCTATGTCGGAACAGGTCCTTGAAGCGAGTAATCGGAGAGTACTCGGCCCTAGGCGGGAGTACTCGGGTAATACTCAGGAAGTAGTCGGATTCGGAACAACACCTTGAAGCGAGTACTCGGATACTACTCGGCCTTGTAGAACGACTTTTACAACAGTGACTAATTTTATGCAAATTACAATTTTACGTGTATCACTTAAGGAACGAAATTTGTAATTCTATCTAATCTTTTTGTTTCTTTCTATTTTGCTATTTATCTTATAAATTTGGTTAGAATATTATAAAATAAATTTATTTCTTTTCAATTATATTTATTATTAATCGATTACAAAGTATGAGAAAGTGCTCATGCAGTAAGTTATTTAAATTTTAATTTTTAGTTTACAGTTTATCATATTTGGTTTGCGCAAAAGTTATTAAATTTATTTTTCACCTTTTGTAATTTTAAATTTTAGTTTATACAGCATTTAAAAAAAATCTTTATATATATATATATATATAGAGGAAGGTTCATAAGAAAACCACTCAATTTCAAGAAAACCAAGAAAACTAGGGCATTTGAGTAATCTTTACACCCATTAATTTAGGTAACTAAATTAATATTAATTAAAATCCATTAAAAATCTCTCTTTCTCTCTCTTTCAGTTATAAATTGAGATCCTATATTGATAAATTAAAAAACCATTTCTCTATCATATTTTGAATATAGGAGCCATCACAACTATTCTATTCATCGTGGCTGCTGGTGGAGCCAAAACTCACATGTACCGGGAAAATTCGCTTGAGGGAAGCAAGGAGGTCGCCTAGCTGCTCAGGAGAAGATGCTCGGGAAAAAGAGCTGATAGCTCCATCTTTTTTCACTTCCGATCAAATACACGCATACCAAGTGTGTTTTACGGTTGCCAAAAACAAGGAAATGATATGGGGGAACACATGATTAAATTCACTTTATACTTGTGGTTTGGAGTGGATGGAAAATACCCTAGGTCAATTCGTATAGCGTGAGATTCGTATATCATTCGTGTAACAAGCCCGCTCGAGTCACGTTTATTACCTCTTATTAGTATTTTGTGACTGTAATATGTTAAGAATAACATAAGCATTTTCTTACTATTTAGTTCGTCAAATAATAATTGATCTTGACGATTGTTACATGTATGTAATCATATTACTTTTGTGATTGCTTTAATATGTGTTGTTGATTACATATATGTAAGCAGCATACATATGTGCTTACATTATTTGGTTTGATTGATTACATATACGTAATCAGGTATATATGTAACCAGCTTACATATATGTAATTAGGTATAGAAGTAATTAGCTTACATATATGTAATCAAGTATATGTAATATTTAATATTATATTTTTTGCCCTTGATGTTCAATGTTTATTTTTTGACGAATAAATTATATGATCACATATATGTAATCAAATATATGTAACACCTAGTATGATATATTTTTTGTTCTTTATTTTATATTTTGATTCATATTATATAAAAAAATTGATTTAATAGAATCTTCGATTTTGTAAAATAAAAAATGTTAGTAAAAAGTAAAAATTAATATAACAAGATGTCAAAAAGTCAAAATATACAATAGTTTCTAAAATCTGTGAATTAATTTTTTATTTGGTAACTCCGAATGATTTGGGGGAAATTCCATAAACATGTTTGAAACTTTAAAACATGTTTTAGTAGTTTCTAAAATTTGCTTTAAAGCAATTCCCCATAATACCCTTTTGGTATATTTTCAACATATTTTAAATAGTATTAATTACAAAATCTCATTATCAAATTATAGCCATTGATTTTTTGAATGAAGGGTTAGATCATGGTTTTCTTAGTTTTCTCAAATATGATAGTTTTCTTAGGAACCTCCTCCTATATATTTATATAGGGAAAAGATAAAATGAAAACCACATCTCAATGAGAAAACCGCGAAAACCATTCAAAAATCACGTAAAACGAACGTATTTTTTTTTGAAATTTTTTTTACATGTTTGTAACACTATTGGACACATTTTTATAAAAAAATATAAAAAAAGCGCCGACAAGATATTTTTAAAAAAAATATTTTATAAACCCACGTAAAACCTACGTAACAAAACTGAAAAAAATTTTAGTTTTGTTACGTAGGTTTTACGTGGGTTTATAAAATATTTTTTTTAAAAATATCTGGTCGGCGCTTTTTTTATATTTTTTTATAAAAATGTGTCCAATAGTGTTACAAACATGTAAAAAAAATTTCAAAAAAAAATACGTTCGTTTTACGTGATTTTTGCATGGTTTCGCGGTTTTCTCATTGAGATGTGGTTTTCATTTTAACCATACCCTATATATATATATATATATATATATATATAGGGACTTATTCTATTGAGAACCACTAAATATGAAAGAACTAAAGGAACTAATTTTAAACCATATGTTATTAGGGGTATAAAAGTAATTTAACCTTAAAGTATGAGAAGTTACTATTTTACCCTTTTAAATAACCACTCTATGTACAAAACTTAAAGCATAATGTACAAGTGTATTATGTAGTTCTCAAGTTCCTAGCATAAAAATGGTTCTTAATAGAATACCTCCCTATATATATATATATATATATATATATATATATATATATATATATATATATATATATAAAACAATGTTTACAACTAATTAAGTTAAGTCATTCAAACTTTATTTTTTCAAATTTAATTAATTAAGTTATATATAATGTGCTAATCTTATATACTTACCTGTTTAAAAAACGAAATACATAAAATTAACCACATTACTTATAAGTATAACGAGTAAACTGTAACCAGAATGTCAAAAAATCATAACAAGTTTACAAGAAATCATAATGATAATTTAAAAATCTCAAAAGACTATTTTGTGAACAAGGAAATGCTATCACCGTTAAAAAAATGAATAATCGTACCAAAAATATAAAATAAAATAACACGCGAATCTATATTTATACTATATAATAATAGAGTAAAAATTTGGCCGTATGACATTATTTTAGGTTATCCATGTTATATGTGTGCCACATGACATCAATTTAGGCTATACATGTCATATGTGTGTCACATGTTAATACTATTTTAATTCTAAACATTTGGAAAATTATTTTCATTTAATAGATATAATTAATTCATAATGAGGTAAATTAATTTAGTCAAATTATTTTTAAATGTTAATTAAAATACAATCCTAACAAAACTTTCCATTTTTTGATCGATAATTTTGAAATTCAAAATTTTCAAATCTCATATTCAAATATTTAATTAATTTTACTCAATGAATAATAATTTAACTAAATTGAATTATCAAGATACATAATTTAAAAGTTTTAAATTCGAGCTAAAAAAAGAAAGAACAATGATAATAATTATTATTTATGATATTTATAATTTTTAATAATTTAATGTCGTTAAATGGTAAAAATACAACACGTCAAATAATAGTGAATATGCTTATTTTTTGAAAAACTAAGTTTTAGTTCTTAATTTTTATGTGTATTTATTATGTAAAAATATATAGTTTTTAAAATATGTGGTTCGTATGATTATTAAACATATAATAATCGCACTTTATTAATTATGATTTTTAAAACATTTGTTTTCAATATTTAATTCATACTATCATATTTAACACACGTTCACTACACTATAAACAGTCTATGCCGACGAAAAAAGCTAGAGTTTTCCCGACGACATGTCATCGGCATAGGCTAAAAAGGCCTGTCTCGACGACATGTGGTGGCTAAAAGGATCGTCCGTGTAGATTTGTAGCTACAGGCTAAAAAAGTCGTCATGAAAGCTCTAGCTTTTTTCTTAGATAAATTAATCAACATATTAAAGGAAATTTTAATTTGTTATCTTTTATTATTATATGTAATACGTAATTTTTATCATATCAAATATGTATTACAATATTGTTTTTGTATATACAATCTTCTATATAAAGAAGTGTTTAAAGATTTGTAAAGTATGGACAGAACCTATAAAGGGGGCTCGAAAAACAAGTAATTTCTGCTGGGCTATTATCCTTTACTATTTTTCCTTTTAGAAAATGTTAAAAAGTTTACTTTATCTATATCTAATTTTTTATAAGTGATCAATTTAGCAAATGTTTATTTTTTATACAACTCCGTGTCATAAAAATGTTAGTAACCTAGTTTTAAATATTTAAACAATCGACTCATACAAAATCAAATCAGATAAAGAAAAATCATTTGAATAAATTGTTTCACCTTTATAAACACACTTGATCAACTATGTCCGCTCACCTTTCATGCTAGAGACACAAAAATGTAACAATATTGACTGAACAGTAGACTTGAATGGTAGGACTATACAGTAGATGATTTTACGGAAACTATTTGCAAACTAATTTGTGATAATTTTATGTGAAACAGTTTTGTGAACAGTGTAGAAGTACAATATTGACACACAACACATACAACACACCTTACTGGCATGTGATAATGCTAAACTGTGAAATGGTAACACACGTGAATGTTAGATAAGATATTATTATGTATAAACGTATTTGAGAATATCCAAACTAAAACTTTAACGGATATCGTTACGGGAATATTAAACTAAAAAGTGTATTTGTGTAAGTGACGATTCGCATGAATATAATAAGTTTAATGTTCTGAACGATATCGTATAATTAGAAAATCAAATCGGAAAGTAAAGTTGTCGTCGTGTTCGTATGAGTGACGATCTGTACGAATACGCACGAAAACCATACGATCCGATGAAACGATAAAAATTAACGTTTTTGAAACTTTAAAAATAATAAAAAGATAATTTGAATATTTATTAGGAATTACCACATAAAATGATTTAAAAACTTCTATTTTCACAAATTACGTAACCTTACGTAACGTTACGAAAACGACGTGTCAAAACGAAACCGAATACACCGAAACACCCGGGCTATAAAAGACCTAAATCATCTTCCCCTCCTCGTTAATTGCATATTTCTCCCTCTCTCTTGAATTTCCGTTTACTCTCTCTCTACTCTCTCTACCATAAATCAACACTCAACCTAGCCAAAATCTTAACCAAAATCGAAGATGTTGTAGTCAAAAAGATCCTTGCAACAAGGAGAACAAGAAAGTACAAAGGATCCGTGTGGAAACGAGCTCAAACGATCGTGATTCTAGTGAGAAGGTTCTGTTTATTAGGGTTTTCACTATTACGGCTACTTGAATTTGTTAACTGGTTCTGCTCCTTCAAAAAACTTAGGATGTGCACGAATATGATCTAGGAACACTTGGAACATGTTAAAATAAAGGCTGGAATGCTTGAATGTGGCTGGAAAATCTGGGAACAACAATATTGATGGATGAATGTTCAAAGTCATAGTATCGACGACACTATTGGTTCAGCTCACAAAACCATCGAGACTACTAACAGGGTTAGATTCTATGAAACTGGGTCAAGATTGAAAGTATCGATACTCTCCAAAGATTAAGGGCTAAGTAGCCATCGATACTAGTAGTATCGATAGCTAAAGAGCTGAAAAAGTCAAGGTTGTCGATACTACAATCTCGATGGGGCTGATTTTGTGTTACAAGCCTTGGACATCGATATTAGCCCATCGGTACTAACCAAGATTTGTCGATACTAGTTCATGAGTCTAACCCAAGTAGTTTGGATCATAAAACCATCGATATTATCATGAATAGAGGTTGATAAGGCTGGGTAAAGGATCGTAGTATCGATGAGACAACCATTTTGGCTTTGGGTCGATATTAGGGTTTAAAACTTTTTATTCATCAAATTATTTCAATAAAATCAAAGTTTTCATAATGTTCAAATGGATTAGGGACTGGTATCTCAATTATAAGTCTCTTAGGAGTGGTTGTAAACCAAAGCTAACGAGTGGATAGTTGGATAGTATCGGTGGGATTCAAGAATTTGGTTAAGTATAGGTATGTCGATAATACTAATATCGACACCCCTTGTACACCGATTCTAACCCTCGATATTACTATACAAATCTAAATCAATTTTTCTTAATAACCTTAAGGATAGATAAAACTAATCATGGTCAAATTGGATAGTCATAAACTCATGAAATGGATAAAGATTGTAATGCCGTTCAATTGGAGTTAGTCACCTTTTCAAAAATATAAGACTTCAGAATTTCTAAATCCAACTTGTATTTTCTTAAATGTAATTTAACCATTATCATGTGGTTAAGTATTTTAATAAAGAAAACATTAGTTACTTTCTAATTATCTTTAAAAATGATCTCATAAAATAAAGTTAACTTTTCATAACAAAATATAGTTTTGTAACAAATGATTTTCTAATGAAATAAAATATGTCTTTAAAACCACAAGACTTAAGTAAGTAGGGTTAAGTTTTAATTAGTTATGGGTAAGTGTTCAAGATGGGTAAATCTAATAAGATAACATAGACGAAACACTTAGTAAACCACTATAAATGAAATTAGGGCACTTAGTCTAATACTGAGACCTTTACACAATATCAAACTAATATTATTACTTACAAAATAAAACTATAACAAATGTAATCAGGTGTTGAAGTCATTAAACCCACAACAAACGAGTGTGCGCATTCTTAGTTCATTCAAGTATTATACAACACATGTGAGTTCATTTGTCCCTTTTCAAACTATTTTGTTTTACTGCGGGACTAAGAAACATGTTAAATGTTTTACTTAAACGTTTTTCATGTTTTACAACTTATTTACTATTATGATGAAATAATTGTTTACAATGATTCTATGTTATGCTTGTAAATACTATGATTTCATACACAAACTATTGTCATCATATACATACTCAAACAAATACTTTCTCATACAAACGCTTTCTCAAACAAATACTTTCTCATACAAACAGTTTCACATACAAATACTTTCTCATACAAACATTTTCACATACAAATACTTTCTCAAACATATGCTTTCTCATACAAAACTCTTACATTTTTCATGCATACTCAAACTCATACAATACTCATGCACATACATACACATACAAACTCAAACTCAAACACATACAAGTCATTGGTGTGCCCAGGATGGGGGATAAGCGGATGGGATCTGGGTTAGTAAGTAGGTACATGTGTACATGGTTCGAAAAGTCTTAATACTCAGTACTCACAAGGACTTCGTAAGACAGACTGATTGGCCGCCGCGCGTTGACATGGTGTCAACCCGTACTAGTCATTAAGTGTTCTTCGTTTTCAACTCAATGTTTTGGAATGAATGGCTAGGATGATTATGATTTCCTTAGTTGACTATTTGACATCTGATGGCTATCATCTAACTACGCACCGATGCCGAAAGTTACATTCGAGTTACTTCTATTGGTTGGTACTGTAAATCATCGAGTGTGGCTCTAGGAGTCACCCCTTCAGATTTCAGTCGCTTATAGTAGTGAACTCAAACTTGGTTTTCGAACTCTAATGAATTGGAATTGGATAACCAGAATGATTTCAAAACTAATAAAGATGTTTGAAATGTAAATATTTCTCAAACAAAACTTAGTTACTTAAACAAAGCAGAATATGGTATTGGTAGGGAGTGAAACACTTAATTATTATTAATAATAATATCATATGCGGTTCGGTATGTGGTAGGCTGGCGGCTGGGCTTGACCCCTATGTATGCGCTATATATAAGCATATTTGACTAGATATGATAGGTGTTGTTACTGAGGTTAAGGTATTTACTCCAGTAGCTTTGTCAAAACTCATTTTCTATTACAGAACTTTATGAACTCACCAACCATGTGTTGCCGTTGTTTTCTTACATGTGTTCTCAGGTGACAAACATGTTTAAGATTAGGAGCTCAGGATGCATACTAGGATGCCCAGATAGAGGACCTGGTATCTTTTGGATATGCATACTTTTGTTTATTACATGTAAATCATTTTTGATATCTTGTACAGTTACAAGATAGTAAACTTTTGATTCTTTTGGAGAGGTTTACTTTGTTAAATTATCAAATGTGTTAGTGCACAGAAATGTCCCTGGTTCTATATTTTGTATGATCTTAATGTATAAAGTTTATCTTATTAATGAAGATCAGTTATTCTGATAAGAACTAGAATTTGAAACAAAGCAGAATAGAGGATTCTGATTAATAATCCCACTTCGAGAGGGGTAATCTCCAACTACAAAGAGTAATTTCAACAAAAACTCCAAACAAACTAAACAACGTTGAAATAGAAACAAAGGAAAAGAAACTGCCACTTAACTACCCACTTTCTCACTACCCCTTAAACTCAGCATAATAATTAAACACATGTGGCAACACTAACTCCAGCTGATTCAATAACCCATCCGGATTAACCTTAGTTGATCGACGGGTATAAACCCGAATAGGCTTATCAATACTACCCCCTCCAAAAGTAGACTTGTCCTCAAGTCGAAAATAGGGAAACTGAGCAGCAAGCAGGTCATAAGATTCCCATGTAGCCTCTTCCGTCGGTCTATTTTGCCATTCAATCAGCAGCTCCAACACTTTACCTGCAGCAGTCATAGACCAACGATGAGAAATCACTGAATGGGGTTGGAGATCATACTCCCAATCTTTGGTAGTAGGCAGAGGAGGAACAACAGAAGTAGGGACATAACCCCGCGCCAACTTGAGCATAGAAACATGGAACACAGGATGGATACAAGCATCAGCTGGCAACTCCAATTCATAAGCAACAGCTCCCACTTTTCTTTTTATGCAATACGGACCAAAGAACCGAGGGGATAATTTCTCAAAACGCCTTTTAGACAAACTTCTTTGACGATAGGGTTGGATCTTCAAAAAAACATAATCCCCAACCTCAAAAGTAATCTCACGTCTTTTCAAATCAGCCCGAGTCTTCATTCGATCTTGCACTTTTTGCAAATTAGCCCGTAATAAAGTAAGCATCTCGTCCCTGGTAATAAGCTGAGATTCCAGCTCATTGTTTGCAGTGTCGCCAGTCACATAAGGATACAATTTGGGAGGGGGCCTGCCATACACCACAGAAAAAGGAGTAGTACCTGTTGAAGTGTGATAACCCGTGTTATAAGAAAACTCTGCCCATGGAAGGAATTGACTCCACTTTGTTGGTTGTTCTAGAACAAAACAACGAAGATAAGCTTCAACACAACGATTGACCACCTCCGTTTGACCATCCGTCTGAGGATGGTAACTAGTACTCATTTTCAACTTAGTTTGACTGAGACGGAAAAGCTCCTGCCAAAAATTGCTCAAAAAAACAGGGTCACGATCTGAAACAATAGAGCGAGGAAAACCATGCAACTTAACAATTTCTTTACAGAAAAGAGAAGCTACACTTTTGGCAGTGAAGGGATGAGACAAAGCCAAGAAATGAGCATATTTACTCAGGCGGTCCACCACCACCAAAATGGTGTCTAACCGATTCGAAATAGGGAGCCCAGTGATAAAATCAAGTGAGATATCCTCCCAAACTTGTTGAGGAATTGGGAGGGGCTGCAAAAGGCCAGCAGGAGACAAAGTGTCATACTTGTTACGCTGACAAATGACACACTGTTGGATAAATACCAGAACATCACGGCTCATATTAGGCCAATAAAACTGAATTGAGAGCCGTTTAAAGGTCTTCAAATACCCTCCATGCCCAGCAGTTGGAGTGTCATGGGCCTCTTGAATGATTTTATCTCTTAAATCAGCCAGCTTTGGAACAACCAAGCGACCCTTGAAGTACAACAGTTGGCCTGCCAAGTGGTACCCAGGAAAGAGTGTAGGATCACTCTTTAAGCCATCCATCACATGGGTAGTATAAGGATCCTGGGACAATGCAGCTTGGATGTCAGAAACGTCCAAACAGTGAGGCAAGGAAATGGCCAACATTTGAGGCCGTCTAGATAAAGCATCCGCTCCTTTGTTTTCAGAACCACTTTTATGGATGATAGAAAAATCGTAGGGCATTAATTTGAGCAACAAGCGTTGTTGCTCGGTAGTGGTAACACGCTGCTCCAATAGAAATTTGAGGGTATAATGATCGGTTTTGATCAGAAAATGGTGACCCATCAAGTAATGGTTCCACTTTTGCACTGCAAGAACCAAAGCCAGGAGCTCTCGATCATAGGCTGACTTTAAACGGTTGGATGGAGAGAAACCCTTGCTGAAATACGCAACTGGATGCTTATCTTGAGTGAGGATAGCTCCAATTCCCTCGGATGAAGCATCACATTCCACTGTAAAAGTCTTTGAAAAATCGGGTAGGATTAAAATTGGGGCTGTCATGAGGGCCTTTTTCAGTGTGTTAAAGGCCTGTAATGCATTTTCTGACCATATGAACCCATCTTTCTTTGTTAAAACAGTAAGTGGCCTGGCAATAATACCATAATTGCGTATAAAGCGCCTTTAGTAACCGGTTAGGCCTAAAAAACCTCTGACTTCACGAACATTAGTTGGCACTGGCCAGGACTGAATAGCTACTACCTTTTCGTGATCAACCTGCACCCCTTCGGAAGACACAACATGCCCTAGAAACAACACCTTAGACTGCCCAAAGCAACATTTGGATATTTTAGCTGAAAAACAATTTTGTTGAAGCAATTGCAAGGCAGTTGCTAGATGGTTAAGGTGCTGCTGCATAGTAGAGCTATAAATTAAGATATCATCAAAGAATACCAAAATAAATCTCCTCAAATAGGGTCGAAAGAGATCGTTCATGATGGCCTGAAATGTGGAAGGAGCATTTGTAAGCCCAAAGGGCATTACTTTGAACTCATAATGACCCGAATGTGTTCTAAAGGCCGTTTTTTCGATATCCACCTCATTTACCCGAATCTGATAATACCCAGAACGCAGGTCGAGTTTAGAAAAAACTGTAGATCCATTCAGCTCATCTAATAGCTCATCAATTGTGGGAATAGGGTATTTATCATGGATAGTGATCTTGTTCAATGCTCTATAATCAACACACATCCTCCAAGTGGAATCTTTTTTCTTTACTAGTAACACAGGGCTTGAAAATGGGCTGTTGCTGGGTTGAATAAAGCCTAAGGCTAAAAGAAGATCAACTTGTTTCTCAATCTCAGTCTTTTGGGAATGGGGTACCGGTAAGGGCGAATGTTGGGAGGTGTAGAATTGGGTAATAAAGGAATGGAATGGCATTGAGATCAAAAAGGGGGAAGGGTGGTTGGTTCCTGAAATACCTGGTGGAATTCATGTATTAATGGCTGGATCTCCTCAGGTATTTTCAATTGATGGTCAGATTCGAGAGCTAAGTGTTGGAAGGCTGCAGGCTTTTGAGGCCCTGATTGAACTCCCTGCAATTTGTACTTGTGGCCATCAATTGAGAAGATGAGAAACATCTCATTCCAATTGGCCTGGATAGTGTTCAGAGAGGACAGCCACTGAATACCCAGCACTACATCAGCCCCACCAATAGAGAAGGGATAGTAATCTTGAGTTAATTTTAACTCGGAAACTTGTAAGGTAACATCCTTACAAAGCTGATTACATCGAATAATATCCCCATTACCAATTTGGACCCCAAAAGGCGTTACAAATTGGGTAGTCAGCTTCATTTCGCGCACCAAGGTGTCGAAAATGAAGTTGTGGGTGGACCCGCTATCAATTAAAATTAACACCTCAACATTACTCAGCTTTCCATGAACTTTCATAGTAGTAGTATGAGATTTACCCAATATGGCATTGAGGCTTATCTCGGCTAAATCATCATGAGAAGCTGCAGGGGTCTCATCTTCTACCACCACTGGGTCATCCATGTCATTCTCAGTTTGTAGCAGCTTGAAAGTTCCCACCTTGCATCTATGGCCCGGCCCATACTTGTCTCCACAACGAAAACACCCCCCTTTTAGAAACCGGTTCTGTTTTTCAGTCTCACTTATCCTTGGGGGGGTTTTTGGATGGGTTGGAAGGATGGTTGGAAGTGTTGGTTTGGGGGAGGGTGGTGTTAGTTCGAGGTTGACCCCAAGTAGAGACTTTGTTGCTTCGGTTGGAACCCATTTTGGATTCATATTCCATAGCCAAACTCATGGCTTTGTAAACCGTTCGTGGTTTTTGGATCCTTACATCTGCCTTAAGTTCCTCCTTCAAACCGTTGAGGAAAACACCTAAAAGGCAGTGATCGGGCCAGTTGGAAGCTCTTGAAGAACGCCGGGCAAACTCTTGTCTATATTCCTGCACCGAACCAGTTTGGTTTATGCTACACAGATGCTCGTCAGGGTTTTGGAATTCGGCAGGGCCGAAATTCCTCTGGAATGCATGCACCAACTGTTCCCCAAACTGAATGGGTTGATCAGTTGAGAGCCAGGAAAAGAGGTCCAAGGCGTCACCATCCAAATGCATAGAAGCCACGTCAACTTGCTCTTCTTCTGGAATCTGGTAATAGCGAAAATACTTTTCCGCTTTAGGAATCCATCCTCTCGGGTCACCACCGCTATAGGTAGGAAAGTCGATCTTATTGTACTGTCGGTAGAGGCGGTTATTGGTCCAAGAGGCTTCCCCATCCTCAGATCGCCCAGTTGCCGGTCCCTTCTTCTTCGGATCTGTCGTGTTTTTGAGAGCCGCAACCTCTGCCTTCAAGCTCTCGAATGATGCTGCCATTGCAGCAAGTTGGTTCGCGATCGGATCAGGGTTGCATGCGCTGCCTTCACTCCGGGTCTGTACCACCATCTTCGAATAATTTTCCCGGCAATGGAACCAAATGATAAGAACTAGAATTTGAAACAAAGCTGAATAGAGGATTCTGATTAATAATCCCACTTCGAGAGGGGTAATCTCCAACTACAAAGAGTAATTTCAACAAAAACAAAGACAAAAACTCCAAACAAACTAAACAACGTTGAAATAGAAACAAAGGAAAAGAAACTGCCACTTAACTACCCACTTTCTCACTACCCCTTAAACTCAGCATAATAATTAAACACATGTGGCAACACTAACTCCAGCTGATTCAATAACCCATCCGGATTAACCTTAGTTGATCGACGGGTATAAACCCGAATAGGCTTATCATATTCTATATTCTTCTTTAACATTTATTCAAGTTTATATGTGTTTGACTATGGTTGACTTTGATTATATATATCATATAGACCCATTCGTGCGAATGACCCTAAGAATGAGGACATTCGGGAGAATGAACGCCTAGCGAATGACTGGGGCGAACGAATGTGTCATCCGCATGACTCATTCGGTTGACCAAGCTCATTCGGCTGAGCCATTCGCCAAATGAGTGATTCGGCCACTCATTCGGCCGAATGAGTGTAGTCTTTATATACTTCTATAAACAGATTCAAACCTAACTTTTCCGAGCCTCCTCTCTTCCTAGAGCACTCCAGAGTCATACCCTTAGGGTTTTGAGTGGTTCATTCGTCTCCAACTTCGATTCTCAACCCGTGGTGTTCGATCTTGATCCAAACGTTCACTCCTCATCGTCGGATCGCCACGGGGCTTGGTGTTTTCGATTGGAAAACCCTGGAATAGGATTCCGCACTATTCCAGTGGCTGTAGAGCAGATTCCTTGGTGAACCGGATTGTTTTTGGGCTCCAAATTGGTCCTACAAAGTGGTATCAGAGCCTTGGCTCTTGATTCTGCTCGATTTTCAATCCAAATCATCAAATCTCAGATTGCTTGTTCGAGATTTTTGAAAACCCTAACTTTCTTGCCCTTCATGTTACTGTTTCATTATAAATCCATGGGTTTTTGTGGATGTTTTGACAAATCAATCATTCCAATTGCTTGGTAATGATGTCTTAAAGTTTTGTACCAATTTTGGTGGTTAAATTCACTCTAAATCAAAAGTTATCACGATTTTTGTTGCTGAAAACCTCAGATTGTACAAATGGGTCTCTCATTCGAATAAGTCGTCCGAATAGCTCTCTTTCGGTCCACCTGTCATTCGGTTGTCTACTCATTCGGCCTTCAAGTCATTCTGCACTCTGTTCATTCGGCTGACTCAGTTCATCCGGAAAGTTCAAAATGATTCGATCCCCGACATTCGGCCTAGTCCGAGTCATTCGGCCTATCAGTTTTGGAATTTTTTTGAATGTTGAATCCATTTGTTCTTGAAATAATGGAATATCTAGCTTTGATGGCTAACCAGAATCATCAGATTCAGACCTTGCTACCACAGAGACTGAGACAGGAAACTCTAATAAAGCTCCTAAGTTGCTTTCATTAGATGATTACCCTCATTGGAAGTACAAGTTTGAGATACACATCAATGGAGTTGATACAAATTTATAGATGATGATAGAGAGTGGTTACTTGAGACCTCTGAATGAAGATGGAACTCCCATGTTAGTCACCCGGATGACTGAAACCTAGAGGAAGTTATATGGCTTTGAGAAGAAGGCCTATGCTATTCTGTCTCAATCCATTGCTACTGATATCTGTCATTAGTTCAGACAATTTACTTCTTCTAAGTTACTTTGGGATGCATTGCAACAGAGATATGAGGGAAATGATGCTTTGAAGAACATAAAGTCCAAAGCCTTGAGGAAAGAGTTTAACAGTTTCATGTATGTGGTAAATGAGTCCCTAGATGATCTGATTGCTAGATTTTATCATCTTCTGAGTGAGCTGTTCAACCATCACGTCAAGACTACAACTCAAGAGAAAATTCAGTGTTTGGCAGATGCTTTACCTCCCAAATAGGAGTCATTCCTCATGGTTTTGAAGCAGAATGAGATGATGGCTAATATGGACATCAATGAGTTTATCCAGAAGCTTAAAGAACAGGAGATTGAGAACAAGTGGAAGGCATAGAGAGTTGCTCAAGTTCAAGATCCTTCATTGTATTATTCTACTCCTACTGTAGAGAGAGCTTCTTCTCATGCTCCACTGAAGACTGCTTTTGTCTCTCAAACTAAAGAAGCTCCTGTTTCAAACCAGATGCACTTCAGTCAATCAACCTCAACATCAACCTCTCAAAAAGAAAATAGTCATACAGTCACCAATCTGAAGACAGACCATTTTGATAAAGTGACTGTAGAGGTTGCAAAGGAGCATATGGGTCTTCTGTCTACTCTTGTGAGCTCTTATGATGGATTACTAGCCGGGCATATTAGTAATCCTCATTTGACAAATGAAGATCATTCTCAGATTGACCCAGATGATATGGAGAGGATAGACATCATGTGGGCTCTTGCCAGTGCAGTAAGAAGAGCTAAGGACATTGTGAGAAGAACTGGAAAAGATATCAATCTGAACAAGGATTCAAAATTTGGTTGTGATATGTCATCTGTCACTTGCTATAACTGTGGAGAAAAAGGACACTTTGCAAGACAGTGCAACAATCCAAAAAGACGGGCACCAAGAATCCTTTTCAGAATTAGAGATTATCTGCAGCAAATCCAGAATGAAGACTTGTACCCATTGATACTCCCACTCATGCTAGTTCTTCAAATGCTAGCAAAGCCTTGATGGTTCAAAATGATGAAGGTGAAAACTGGGATGTTAGATTCAATCCTGATCAGGGAGGACAAGATAAAGCTTGTGTTACAGAAATCCAGAAAGCTGATGAATCCAGTAATGAAAGCACTTTAGAAGAAACAAAGTCCAGTCTGGAGGAATCATCAGGATCAGAATCAGAAAGCACTTCAGACTCAGACACTCAAGGAGATTCCGATGCTGAGTTGGAAGAACAACCTGCTACACATTTTGCTATGATGGTGAACACTTCTTCTACCTCTCAGTCAGATCAGGTATATGATGACTGTTCTTCTTCTCATTCCAGATGCTTTAACTGTATTGACCTTGACAGTAAGGTCCTGGCTTATCAGAAGCACAATTCTGACTTGATCAGCGATCTCAACCAAATGATTGAAGCAAATAGAATTTTAAAATCAAATGAAAAAGATTTTCAGGCTAAAATTGATTTGTTAAACAGGCAGTTACATGAGGCTGAGATTGTTGTGCTTAATAAGCAGGATGCAGTTACTTCTTATCTCAACACTATCAATGAGACTAAGAAGAAACTTGCCATAGTCGAGTGTGACTATGAGACTTTAAGCCAGAAGCTCAAGAGCTATGAAAGCTCTTCTTATATTATTGAGTACTTGATCAGTAATGGGACCGATCAAACTGTGAAGGGTAAAGAAACAAAATATAATCATTGCTCTCCACCAGTCTTGAACTGCTTTGTCAATTCTCCAAATGACAAAGAGATTAAAGACTTTCAGGTGAAAACTCCATTAGTTATTGATCATATTGGGATTATTTCTGATAAGGGTTCCTCAATGTCTGAGGAATGTTTTGTGGAGGGCGTTGAAGATTGGGTCTCTGATTCTGGGGATGAGTCTGATGTTTCTCCTCAAGCGTCTTGTGTTAGGAATCAGACATCTGTTGCCAAAAGGCCGACCCAATCTTACCTAAGACAAACATGGCTTCAAAGTTATCCAAAGTCATTTATTTTGTGAAGTCTTCACAGGATGGTGAAGCAAGTGAGACCAAAGAGACTGAGAAACCTGTTTTTAATGGCACAAAGGTTTGGGTTTTGTGCAAGACAAGACTAAAAAAAGTGTTTTTCAAACCAAAAATTTTCAGTCTAAAGTTAAACAATTTTCTCACAAAGACAAAAGAGTTTGCGTTGAGTGTGGTGCACTGGATATGTTGTCAGATTTTGTCCTCATTTGATCAGACCTA
>SZYD01000254.1:0-29401 GCA_009363875.1 Mikania micrantha
ATAGCGTTTGATCGATGATACATCATGTATTTTTATGCTCATTCTTTATAGATGACAAAGGTGAAAAAGGATATCATTGTTTTGTGTGACTTTTGATCTTAGGGTTGCTTATGATTGGGTTAAATGAACCAAATGATGATATAGGTTGCTATCATGTTTTTTGATATCAATTATAGAAAAAAATTGCCAATAGTTTTGCGATTTTGTTTCAAAGATGGAGGATTGTGAAATCCGACGGCATTATTACATGTTTCATAATGTTTTATGAAAACTATAGAAATTTTTCTGAAACTCTGGCAGGCGATCCTTCAATTGGATTAGTGAAGCCAAGAGGAAGAAGGAAGCAACCTTTGTTTCACATTTAAGGTTGGGCAGTGTTGAGACAGTCCTTGATTTACTTTCGTGGTTAACCTGTTAGAACTATTGTTTTAACAAGGTAATTCTTCAAAATTTAACCATGATCAGGTGAAGTAGTTAATCTTCTTCTGCATCATCTCTTAACTACCCTCATTACATTTGTGTAATATTGAGCTGCAATTATTATTCAAGTTACTGTAACAAACCAGGGAACTTTACTTTGGCAAAGGTTTGGTTTCTATTTTCTTAATTTAATCGGTTTTTACTTGTATATGTTTGCTTTTATCTCAATTTGATTACATATGTTCATTAGCAACTCATGTTCCTAAATTAGTCATTATGATTGCATGTATGTGTTTTCATTCTAAGATTTTATCTCAAATCGGTTTCTGGGTCTCTAACTTTACCTCAATTGTAATAAATTTTCTTTCATTGTTTGTAGGAATTATTTCATTGCTATTGATTGCATCAGAATTTAGATTGAGTTTTTGGCTAATTGTCATCTGCCTTATTATTTTTTTTTTTTGTTTTTGCTATGTGATATTGATAGACAAAAATATCTTCTTGATGGAAAGGATGATTGGAGAATTTAGTGGATTAATGTTACTTTTTCCTCGCACTCTACAAGCATATATGCCATTTTACCATTTCATATTTGAGGGTAAATGATATTCAATCACAATGCCTTGATGCAAATCTCCAGTTTTAGATGCTATAAATTTTAAATTGCAATCAAGTGACATCCCCCTATAGGTCAGCTACTACTTTTAACCATAATCTTATTTACTTTTATTTATTACATGGCATTAATTTAGATTATTTATTTAGTGTGACACGTAGCACGTGAGTCCAAGCAAAAACAGTTACGAAACGGTAATTCAAGAAGTACCCAGGATCACACACACTAGTTACGAACAAGAATGTTGGTGAACTAACAAATTAAGGACCCAATATAACTACAACTTATATGTGAATACGTCAAGAACCAATGAAAACGGTTAAGTAAAATGATAACAAATCGAACGTGAGAAAACTGAACGAACAAAAATAAATATCAGCCTCCGGAAACCCTTCGTGGTACGCGAAGCACCCTGGCGAAATCCGTTGTGGTATGCGACGGGTTGGCGGCAATTTTGAACTCAACCGAATCGGGTCGTTGTACGCAACGCTTAACCAAATTCTACTCGGAGATGCGCGGCGAAGCCAGAGAACGGGTTCGACTATTTTGTCCCTGGCAGTACGCCAAGAACTCCGGGAAGTTCCTTGGCGGTATGCGACAAAGCCCATAGCTCAAAATCTTATAAATACACACCTCATTCCACCAGTTCCATTTCCTCCTCATTTCCCTCAACTCTCACCCCTTTTCGGCCAAAACACTCTACAAGGACATCTTCAATCTCTGGAAGTCTATCCATGTCTTGTTTTGAAGATCGAATGAAGATTTGAATCTTGGAGCTTGGAGAGGAGACTTGAGGAGCTCATCAAACTTTATACCAGCTAAAAGACCACGTCATCAGCACCTTTGAAGCCATCTAACCTGTTTTAGCTTCATCTAGACCTTTAAGAGCTTTGCGAGGTAGCTTTACGACTATTATTACATAAAACAAAATGCAAGCTTATACACACACAAGCACTCCAAGAACAAACATGCACGAATTTGTGAGCTTATGAACTTGTATTTGTGTCACACCCCGAGCCGACGGAACGGATCGACTTTCCTGTCGGGCGGAAGGTTCCTAGGGTGCGATATCGTGAGTGATAATCGTGACGATCAGATTGTTTACATAGCATCAACATTGAGAATAAACCACAATATAGCATTGAACTAGGATTACAAAGTTAAATTGCAACTGTTAATGTTTGATAATTTAACTAAGTAAACCTATCAAAAGAATCAAATGTTTACTATCTTGTATCTGTACAAGATATCAAAATAGATTCACAACGTTTATCAAACATGTGCATGTCAAATCAACTAGGTCCTCTAACTGGGCATCCTAGCATGCATTCCTAGCCTTAGCTTATTCATGTATGTCACCTGAGAAAGCATGTAAGAAACAAAAGTCAACACATGGTTGGTGAGTTTCATATAGTTTAATAGTTGAAAATAGCTTTAGCAACCTCTTTTTGGTAACAACCTTAACCTCATTAACATCACCTGTAATATCCAATTCGGTATGCTTATATAGGGCATATGTAGGGTCGAACTTACCGCCCGCCTAGCCACCATCCCACCACATACTAAATCACATATGACATTGTTGTTAATGATAATTAAGCGTTTTACCTACATCCCAATCCCGTCTTCATCATAGCTTTAGCATACTATTTAAAAGTTTATAAGTTTATAGCATTCACATAGCTTGGCCTTTAAGTAACTGTACACGGATAATAGCTTCACAGAATCGTAGTTTAGCATTCACGAATCTCATGCATGGGTACAAGCTTGCTCTAGCATAGTTTTAGCATTTACGTAGCCCATGATTAGATACAAGCTTTGCTCTAGCATAGTTTAGCCATTACGTATCTCATGAATTGATTCTAGCTTTGCATTAGCATAGTTTAGCATTCACATATTCATATATGTAGATATAAGCCTTGCTCTAGCATAGTTTGGCATTCACGTATCTCATATATAGACACAAGCTTTGCATTCGCATAGTTTAGCATTCACGTATCTTATGCATAGATACCAGCTTTGCATTAGCATAGTTTGGCATTCACGTATCTCATGCATAGATACAAGCTTTGCATTTTGCATGTAATCATAGCTTGTAGCATTTAGCATCTAGTATTAGGATATAGTTGAGCATATAGTTCATAGTATTCGCATTAGCATATAGTTTAGCATGTAGCTTGTAGCATTAGCAATGGCATTAGCATATAGTTTGAGCATATAGTTTGTAGCCTTAGCCTTAGCATATAGTTGAGCATGTAGCTTATAGCATTAGCATTAGCATCTAGTTGTAGCATATAGTTTAAGCATTAGCATTAGCATCTAGTTGTAGCATGTTTTATAACATTAGCTAGTATCTAGTTGTAGTAGTAGTTTATAGCTTAGCATTAGCATCTAGATTAAAACCTTAGCTTTTAGCTTTTAGAATAAGTGTAACAAGCATAAGCATTAGTATTAACATTATGAATAAGTGTAAAAGCATTTATAAACATTTAATACTTGTTTAAAATGTATAACATGCTTCTCAGTCTTGAGGTAAAACAAATTAGTTTAAAAGGGACAAATGAACTCACGTTGAAGTGGTTGACTAGATATAAACAATAAATGCACGTGCTTGTTGTGGTATTTGTTGTTGTATTCATGATCCTGTATTGATTTCACGTTGTTTGTAACTTACATGTATACGTTATAGTTGATGTGTATGTGTGTAGGTGTTAGCCCTGAAGTTGGCTAACACATGTGAGTCTCGGTCATCATTCGGCCCTGATTTACTTGTTATCACTCATGTTACTATGACATGTCTTCATATTGTATGTTAAGTTTACTTGTTGCCATCATTAGACTCTTAGTAGTTTGTTGCATTATAATTGTGAAAGTTAGAGTTTCAATCATTTACTAAGTATAACACTAAGATTTATACTCTAACTAAACCTATGGTTATTGGCTTAATTTGTTTCATCATTGTTTCTAAATTCTTTCACCACCTTTGTAGTAAAAATAACGATTATCCATGCGTATATGTTATCATCAATGAGTTGGTTTATGTATTTGTTTCCATTTAATGCATGTGGGCCGAATGATAGGTTGGGCCGAACAAGGAGTGGGCCAAGGTAGTCACAATGGGCCAATTGTTTGTCCTTGGGCCGATTAATTAGATCAACTATGGCCATGGGCCGCATGGGATGATATGGGCTGAGAGCACTCTGTTGGGCCGAAAGGGTGTGAGTGCAGTTCGAATTTTTCCAGCAAACCAATTGGTTCAGTGAATAGGGTTCGGTGGTGATGGTTCATGGTTAGCAGGTTCGCCTTCCCTAGGTTTGTGACTCCATCTCAGGTTCGGTCAAGGATCAGTATAGCTGGTTGAAGGTTCGCTCATGGTAGGTTCTCCATTAGGGTTCAGTTGAGTTAGGTTTGCAGCACAGGTTCGTGGCTTAAGTTTTCTCCGCTAAGGTTCGTGGATACACTGGTTCGTGACTGCATGATGGTTCGGGACTCCTACGTTCGCCACCTAGGGTTCGCAGGTGTTGAGGTTCGGCTGAAGCAAGATGGGTGGCTCCCCCCAAGGGATCGGCTGGTCGCAGGTTCGGCCAGGGGTGTTGGGGTTCGCTGATGGGGGTTGGTGGCCATGCAAGTTCGGTGGAGGTGGCTCGCTGCAGGAGGTTCGGCAACCAGAGGGTTCGGCCACCCTGTTTCTCAGCTCGACCAAGGTTCGGCCACAGCTGCACCTCACGAACCCTGCATATCACCATCATCATCGATCTCCAAATCTGTTGCATGGTTGTTCCCACGGTGGTGTTAATGCGAAATCAGTTCTCAAAGGTGTAGGACACATGGGAGTTGGTCTAGGACCGGTTAGAGCTGTTGGGTCGAAATAGAGTGACAAAAACCCTCATTTTTGTGTGATTCATAGCTGCATACCTCAAGTTTGGTTGAGTTTTGCCTCAGATCAGTTGTACTTTCTTGTAGTAGAGGTCGAGAGCTTCGATTTGACACAAAGAACACGTGATTTCATCCACAAATCAGCAAAATATGAAGGTTTGAAGATGGATTTTCTAGAGAGAGAGGAAAACGGTGGGAGAGTTTAGAGAGAGAGAGAGTGTGTAATAAATGAAGGAAATGGGTTCATTTAGGGTATTTATACCCCGAGGGTGTTCGGGTTCGTTTCGGTTGCTCGTTTTTCGTCTTCGTTGCGTTTCCGAATCGTTACGCGTATTTTACGTATTTTAAATGAAAAGGATTTATTTTTAAGTTTTAAAAAGTTGTGATTCCTAATAAATGTTAAATATTTAATTTTCTTTATTTTATTATCGTTCGACTCATTTTCGTTTTCGTTTCGTCAGAACGCGTCACCTTCGCGCGTATTCGTTCGAATCGTCACCCGAACGAACACGACGTTGGTTTCACTTTCTGATTCTTGTTTCCTACTTTTCAGTCATCATTTCAGAACGTAAAACTTTCATATTTATTCGTACAGATCGTCACCTATACGAATAATTCGTCGATTTAGCATTCTGTAACGACATCCGTTATGGTTTTGGTCTTTTTAACCTCGCATACATTTATACATAATAGCATTAAATCAAGCATTTGTGTGTCAGTTCAGTGTTGTCTGATGTGTTTCTGACTGTTAAACCGTGAGATTTAATCAGATTTCAGAAATAGTTGCATAATAGTTTAGTGTCAAGCATCACAATGTTAATAGCACATACAGACTTCACATAGTTTGTATCTAAGTTACTGTGCAAATTACTGTTGAGATCAGTGTTCCGGTAACGCTTCCGGCACTGATGTTACAATTTGAGGTCTTGATAACTGATTTGTTGTGTAAATACGTATAAAGATGATTTTTGGTGTCATTTTGTGAAAATTTATGCATGTTACTATAAGAGGAAATTTTGTTTGGAAAATGGTTGCTAGATGTTGTTTTAGACATGTTAGATAGTTTAAATGATGGTTTGTGTCTATTAATAGGTTTATGTAGAGCCCACTACACGTTGAAGACTGACAAAGTCAACCCGGAAGAATCAACGTTCAGATTTTGACAGATTTCGTGTACAGCCAATTCGAGTACACGATGTGTTCGTGTACTCGAACTTTTGTCTTAGATTTCGTGTACACCTAGGCCTAGTATAAATAGACGTATTTTGTACAGGTTTAGGTTGGAATCCCGAGGCATTTGCTCTCTAGACATATTGAGGCACTTGCACTCGAAATTTTCAGTATTTATAAAAGTTTGCATTTTTCTACTTGCTTTCTTGATGCTAACTTGGATTCCGCACTTGTTAGAGATCATTGATGATGATTATGAAGATAAAGTTTGGTTCTTGATCCGTTTTGAGACCTATAAGTGGTATCAGAGCTTGAGTGCTCTTTTCATCATCAAGGTAACAACGTTTTGAAGCAAGTTTAATACTTTATCATTCTTCTCTACTCTATCTAGCTGCTGTGTAAATTTGGAACTCCAGATCTTAAGAAATAATTTTATAAAATTTTTCTTAAGTATTTTCGAGTTCAAAATTTTCGAGTTCAGCTATTTCGAGTACAGATAGTGTTCGAAGTATAGCTACAGTTCGAGTACAAGAGAGTTTCGACTACAAAGGTTACTTCGGTTACAAGGAATTTCGAATACAAGTAAAGTTCGAGTACACAGGTTCGAGTACACCATTCGAATACAAGAAGGGTTTCGAGTACAAAGCTAATTTCGAGTACAAGATTCTCTTCGTATACAAAAGAACTTTCGATTACTGTCTTATTTTTGGGCAGTGTTTGGTGATCAGTTCTACAGGGACTTCGTGAACAATACTTAGAAATTTTTCTGATCCATCATGGCTTCAAAGAATCTGACAAATTTGTCCAACTTACTCAATTTGGACAATGAGATTGGCACCGGAACAAAGCCACCAAGGCTTGTGTCGGGAGATAACTTCCAAGATTGGAAATTCAGATTTCAATCATTTATCAAGTATACTGATCCAAAGCTGTGGAGATCCATTGAAGAGGGTCCCTTTGTGCCCTCATACCAAAGTGAGATCAATGGTCCTCTTGTTCCTAAGGATCCTGAATTGTACACTGACAATGACATACTTATGATGGAAAAGGATGAGAAGGCTTATGCTTCAATCACAATGGCTTTATCGACTGATGTTGCTCATGGATTTAAGGGACACAAGACTGCAAAGGAACTTTGGAATGCCTTGGTTGAACGATTTGAGGGAAATGAGGACATGCGAGAAAGTCGCAAGGATATGCAGAGACAGAGGTTCAACATGTTCAACCACATCAAGGGAGAGTCTCTTGAAGCACATCTTAATAGGTTCACTCATCTGATGACTGAGATGACAAGTTCTGGAATTGAGATGACCAAGAGAGAAGTGAACAAGAAGCTGCTGAACTCATTGCCTTACACTTGGAATTCAAATTGTACAACGATCAAAAGGACCAAGGATATGTACAAGACTTCTCTGAGTGAACTGATTTCGATTATCAATTCCTATGATATGGATGATAAGTAGAGAGCACTGAATCATGCTAGCTCCATGGGAATTGCACCTATGTTAGAAAATTCTGCACTACTGTCTGCTATCAATCTTCAGGCTTCAGGGACGCATCACTATCAGAACTCTCCATCTCAATCAATTCCCTTTGAAACTGCCTTTCTATCATCTGGACAAACCGGATCAGTGCCCAAAATCAATCCAGAAAGTGAAGAAAATCTGCTTCTGTTTAAGGGTTTCATGAACAGTTACAATGCTTTCATAGCAGGAGAGTTGGCACCTTCCAATCTTACTCAAGACAATCTAGAGCAGATAAATCCAGCTGATGTTGAGGAAATGGATATCTCATGGCAGATGGCTATGGCAGTGTTTAGAGCAAAGAAGTTCATCAAAAGATATGGAAGAAACAGCTTTGGAAACAATCTGGGAAAGAAGCTTGGTTTTGATAAGTCAAAGTGCGATGTTACAACTGTGAGCAACCGGGTCACTTTGCCAGAGAATGTAAGCAGCCAAAGGTGGCTAAGGAAGGAGAAAAGAAGCCTGAAGAGAAAGTTGTGATTGCTGCTGCAGGAGGAAGTACTAGTACGTCCAAAGCACTGGTGACCCAAGAGACAGACTCTTATGACTGGAGTGATCAAGTGCAGGAACTGGAGCTGAGTCTGAGTCACGCATTCATGGCTGAGGTGGACGACAAGCAGAAGGAGGTAACTGAAAATCTTTGCTCTACCTCATGCATAGATAAAGTATTTAAGTATAGATCACATAACAAATCACTAATCAAAGAAGTAACCAAACTTAAATACTTTAACTCAGAATTTCTTAAAAATGAAGGAATTTGTAAAAGGAAGCTTGAAGCAGAGGGTCAGGATGTGGCAAGGTTAAAAGAACTTCTAAGTGACAAAGAGTCCAACTATCGAGATGCTCGACGCAAAATCGATGAGCTCACATTAGAGTTGGACCAAGTTAAAACTCAACTTTCCAAAACCTCGGTAAAATGTAAAAAGTTTGATTACTCAAGCATGGTTGTGGAAAACATGACAACCATGCAGTATCGGGAAAAGAGGGGCAAGGGTATTGGGTATAATGAATGTGCACCACCTTTTAATCACAATTACTCAGTTATGCCCAAAATCAACACATCTGTTGATGATCTGTTGACCCAGTCTGATCGAAGGTTTGAGTTCAGTACTGGTTCTGACAAACCTGTCCCTCTGACAGCAGATCCCATTGAGACCAGTCCAAATATTTCTAATAATTCTGAGATATGTGCAGATAGTTTAAGCAAAGCAGGTGTGAAAGGGAAGACTGAAGAAAGAAGTGCTGAGAAGAGCATAGACTGTTCAACATCTTTTGGAACATCATCTTTTAGTTCAAAATCTAATTTTGTTAGAAAAGTTGATCAATTTAAAATTAAAACAAATGAGATGTCTAAAAGCCTTAAGTCAACCTTTGTTAAAAAGGATGTTATTTTGGAAACAACATCTTCTCGTTTACATCATGAGTTCAAGGGTCATTCCACTGTCACCAAAGAAATAAGATCAAAATTGGTTCCTAACTGTGAACCTTTTGTTCCAAAAGGGATTTTGAAACAATCTTCTAACTCGTTTAAACCTTGCAACTGTGATGTAAAACCTTTTGACCCTAAGGAATTTCATGAGAAAGTATGTTGCTTTACCTGTGGTAAGCCAGGCCACATTGCTAGAAATTGTCTGCACCAACCTACTGAATTCTTCTATGGGAAGAATCAGAAGGTCACACCCAAGGCAAAACTCTCTGTCAAATCAAAGAGGACTGATAAATCCTCAATGCCTAGGGTGAACTCTCAGAAAGGATCATAAAAGCAATCCACTGTCAAAAGTAAAAGATCACCCAAAAATCATCAATATGGTTTTCATAAGCTAAAATCGAACGTTTCAAAAATTAAAAACAAGACATATTGGAGATGCGATCCAGTTTTTAATATCCCATTAACACCAGTTAAACATGGCAGTGGTGCTAGATCAAAGATTGATAAGGTCAAAACAGCTAAATCAAAGGAAGTTCAAAAGAAAGAATCTAGTGTTTCTACTGTGCCTAAACCTGTTATGGTTTGGGTACCTGTTTCTCATTGATTATTTATAAAATGTAGGGACGGCCAAGTAAGCTCAAACATGTTTGGTATGTAGATAGTGGCTGCTCCCGGCACATGACTGGGGATTTTTCTCAGTTACATGAAGTTACACCATTCAATGGAGGATATGTATCATTTGCAGGAGACAAGGGAGGAAGGATAAGTATGAAGGGCATTGTCACAAATGGGACTCTTAGTTTCGAAGATGTGTACTATGTTGAAGAACTCAATCACAGTCTTTTGAGTGTTTCTCAGATCTGTGACAAAAGTTTTTCCACACATTTCACAAACAAGGAGTGTCTTATTATTAAGCCTGGTTTTGTGGTTCCTGAGAAGTGGATTCTGATGAGAACTCCAAGAATAAACAATGCCTACATTATCAACATGAATTCAGATTCATTCACTGAGAACACTTGCTTGTTCTCAGAGGCATCGGAGCATGATTGTCTGTTGTGGCATCGTCGACTAGGTCACGTAAATCTAAAGAATCTGAACAGACTTGCCAAGGGAGATCACGTAATCGGTTTTCCTTCTAAAGATTTCTCCACTATTGAGAAGTGCATCGCTTGTGCCAAGGGGAAGCAACACAAGAGACCCCACAAGCCTAAATTGTTCAATTCTATCACCTCAGTTCTTCAACTTCTTCATATGGATCTCTTCGGACCAGTCAACGTAATGAGTATCGGGAAGAAGTCATATTGTCTTGTCGTGACAGATGATTATTCCAGATTCACTTGGGTGTTCTTTCTAGCCAAGAAGGATGAAACACCAGAGATTTTGAAGAAGTTTATTACCTTGATTGAAAATCAGAAGAATCTAAAGGTCAAGGTGATTAGAACTGATAATGGCACTGAATTTAGAAATCAGACTCTTATAGATTTCTGTGATGAGAAAGGTATTGCTAGGCAGTACAGTGCAGCCAGAACACCTCATCAAAATGGAGTTGCTGAAAGGAGGAACCGAACGCTTATAGAAGCTGCACGAACAATGCTGTCAGAATCTAAGCTGCCAATCTTCTTCTGGGCCGAAGCTGTTAACCCCGCTTGTTACGTTCATAATCGAGCACTTTTGAACAAGCGACATCAGAAGACTCCCTACGAGATTCTTTTCAATCAGAAGCCCAAAGTTGGACACTTCAAGTCATTTGGATGTCCTTGCACTCTTCTTCATACAGAGCCTAATCACAAGTTTGATGATAAGGCAGATGAGTGTTACTTTGTAGGATATTCATCCGAGAAAGCAGCTTACATAGTTTACAACAAGAAGACCCAGATGATAGTGGAGTCATACTACATAGATTGGCAAGAAATGAATTCTACAGATGCCGGTTCTGGTCCAAACTGGTTATTTGAGTATGATTCTACTTTCAGGCCCTTTAACCCTACATCAGAGAACTCAGAATCATCCAAGCAGACCGATGATTTCTACAATGTAACAACCCAATTTGGTGAAATATTATAAATAAAACATAATTGGTGTATGATTGTGTTTATTTAATTAAAGGGTGTTTTGTATGATTAAATTATCTTAAATATTATTTGGTGGGTGTTTCAAATTAATCTTTGATTTCTTGAAATTATGGTGGGTGTTTACTAACTTAACTTAGTTAGTTATAACTAGTTTGATTTAACTAGTAATTGAGGGGCTAGAATTGACAATAGGTGAAACTTGACTTAAAAGGGGGGTTTAATGTTGACTTGGTCAACATTTCACATTTCATGTGTGTGTGTGGCTGGATACGTGAAAGAGAGGGGAGGGAGACAAGGAGAAGCATCAAAATTCTGGAAATCCATCAAATTGGTGCATGATTCTTAGTTTGATCTTGAATGCAATTGAAGATTTGAGTTCTTCTTGCATCAAGCTACATATAGGTATGAAATTTTGGGGGTTTTGATGGGATTTTCGTGGGTCACCATTGGGGGTGTGGGTTTGATGGGTAAAACTCTCAAATTTGGTGTTTTGAGGGTGTCAAATGTTGTTAATGATGTTGATAATCAAGTAGGAACAACTTTTGATTGTTTCTACTTCATAATTGATATGTTATGATAATGGGGGATTGGGGTTTTCATGGAGTTTATGAATGTGGTGTTTAAAGTTAGTGTTTAAAGGTTGGTATTTGATGCTTATCACTATATAGCTATAGTTTGTGGTGAAAATGATGAAATTGATCATTTATAAACAAAATAATGGAGTTACATAGATGTGTTAATGATGAATGATCATTAGCACATGAACTTGTGCATACATGGTGTATGATGAAATGCCAAGTAGAGCATTTAACTTAAAATTTGTTTAAAACCAATGGTGATATGAAGTATGTGGGTGTATAACATCAAAAAGGGTGAATTGTTATGGTTAAGGGTCATTTGGAAGCAAATTAGATTGAAAATGGTGACATTGGGGTGAATGGGTGTATTTTGACTAGTTATAGTCAAACTTTATATTAAACCTATTAGTTGTGATAATAGGAATTGATAGTGAAGGTGTGGGTGGAACCAAACGACCCGGAAAGGAAATTGTGATATAGGATAATTCATTGGAATAAGGTAAGTCACCCAAATCTTTTACTTGTTATGTGTAATGGTGTTATGCATGCATGAATGTTATAGTGAAAGATTTGACTTTTGGGTGAGTTGGTGATTATGATCTTGCTGTTAGACAATAATGAGCAATAGGTGATATATGTTTCTTGATTATTGTTGATATGGTGTTCTAATGCTAGTCTATGATTGACTTAGTGTTTATTTGTATGTGTGGTGGTCGTATGCAAATAGTTCACAAGGTGTGTGAACTTATACTTGAAATTGACTTAATCTTGGTGTTTTGAATCACAAGTGGTGTGATCATGACATTGGATTATTCACATGGTGTGTGAATATCCTTTGTTGGGTGTAGTCAAGTTAGTAAAACACAAGTGGTGTGGTTTACTTAATTTGAGAAATCTTGTGGAATAAGATTTCAAAGGAGTTTTGGGTGCAAACGACCCGTTAGTAAATCGTTTGATATTATGACCATGATGGTCATAAATTGGTGAATTATGGTGTTCAATATGATTATATGGTGTTATATAATGTTTATGGGGGTATTGGAATGGTCGGAATCGAGTGGAATGGGTCGAGATGGCGTAAAACAGAAAAATTGGTCATGCAGGTGGTGCTGGCGTATCATACGCCAGTGGATACGCCAATGGATACGCCAACCTCACAAACTTTTTGTGATACGCCCCAGATACGCCAAACTCATACGCCAAGTGTTGAATTTGACCAAAATTGACTATTTTGGTCATGTAAGCTCGTGTGGGCGGGCATGGTGATCTTACTTAGTTCTAATGAACTAATGGTGCCTTAATTATGGTGTTTGCAGGTGAACGAAAGGGTTGAACGCGGTCGTGATCGGATTGCCTTGCAAGGATTCGGATCACGCATGTTTGGGGTTTATTCTTTGTTTGTTTAAAACAAAGGTTTTTGGTGAATAACTCAAATGTAACATTTGTTATTGAATGTTTAAATACATCAAATATTTTGTAAAGTCGTATGTAAATGGGATGTTAATGTGTTAATTACATTTGTCGGTTTGAAAAATCTGGGACCTATTTTGATTTGTCGTTTAAAAACACGTGTCATGTGTTGGTGGGTTTTGGGGCTTTACATACAAGGGTGATGATGTAGACTATAGGGTTGACTATGTCCCATGTGATCCTAATCTCTTGACAGTTGACCCTCCAGGCATGTACAATCGTGCCCCTCCAGATTAGCCGACCCCAATACATGAAGTTCTCCCATCAGAACCAGACACTTTTCAGTCCGTTCAGCCACTTCCTGAAACTGATCAAGTATCATCTTCCTCCCACCAGACTTTTGATAATCCACTATTCTCAGATAGTATACCTGAGGAACATTACGTGGATCACGGAGCAGAAGCAAGTGAAACTGCTCCTATCGACAACATTCCTTCTTCAAGTGAAGATCAAGTGAACAACATCAGCAACTTGCTAGACAATATAGCTGTGGAAGAAATGCCAACAGTCGGTGTAAACAAGAATCATCCAATTGAAAATATTATTGGACCTCTCTCAGAAGGCGTTCTCACTCGAAGCAGATCCACTGCAGTTCAGAACATGTTGCCTGAAGAGACAACTACTCGCAGTCCATCAGGTCCAATTAATTCTTGTTTATATTCTTGTTTTATTTCGCAAGTTGAGCCCAAAAATGTCAAAATGGCTCTCAAAGAGTCTAGCTGGGTTGAAGCAATGCAGGAAGAGCTGATGCAGTTTCAGAAACTTAAAGTATGGAATCTGGTTCCTCTGCCCAAAGGAAAACTGCCTATAGGAACCAGATGGGTCTTTAGAAACAAAAGAGATGACTCAGGAGTCATTATCAGAAACAAGGCACGGTTGGTAGTTCAGGGCTTCTATCAACAGGAAGGGATAGATTATGAGGAGGTCTTTGCACCAGTTGCAAGACTTGAAGCCATACGGATCTTCTTGGCCTATGCTTCATACATGAACTTCACGGTGTTTCAGATGGATGTGAAGACTGCTTTTCTGTATGGGAAGGTTAAAGAAGAAATCTATGTGTGCCAGCCTCCTGGTTTTGAAGACTCTCAGTTTCCTGATCATGTCTACAAGTTAGAAAAAGCTCTCTATGGTCTTCATCAAGCACCGCGAGCGTGGTATGCTACACTTACTGATCATCAGCTTGCAAATGGATATACCCGTGGAGCCATTGATCAGACTTTGTTCGTTCGCAAGGATAAGGATGATTTAATTCTAGTCCAAATCTATGTGGATGACATTATATTTGGCTCCACAAGCTCGGTGTTGTGCAAGGAATTTGAGGGGGTTATGAAGAAGAAGTTTGAGATGAGTGCGATGGGAGAAATGACCTTCTTTCTAGGTCTACAGGTAAAGCAAGATTCTAAGGGTGTGCTGATTCACCAAGGAAAATATGTCACAGACATTTTGAACAAGTTCAAAATGATGGAGTCAAAACCGGCATCCACTCCCATGGCTGCTCGTCCTGTTTTGACTTCGGATTCAGAAGGTGAAGATGTTGATCAATACCTCTATCGCTCGATGATTGGTTCTCTGATGTATCTGGCTGCTAGTCGTCCAGACATCATGTTCTTAGTATGTCAGTGTGCCAGATATCAGGCAAATCCGAAGGCATCTCACCTTATAGCTGTCAAGAGAATCTTTTGGTACCTAGTCGGGAAGCCTAGACTCGGTCTCTGGTACCCAAAGAACTCTGACTTTAGACTATTTGCCTACTCAGACAGTGACTTTGGTGGACGTAATCTGGATAGGAAGTCAACCACCGGTGGGTGTCAGTACCTGGGAGATCGCCTTGTCTCATGGCAATGCAAGAAACAAACGACCGTATCCACATCTACTGCGGAAGCCGAATATGTTGCCGCTTCTAGTTGCTGCTCTCAGGTTATCTGGATGCAACAACAACTCCTCGATTACGGTTTGAACTTTCTTGACTCTCCTATTTATTGTGACAATGAAGCAGCCTTACAGATCGTCAAAAATCCGGTACAACACTCCAAAACTAAACATATTGACATCCGGATTCACTTCATCCGTGATTGTTTCGAACGGAAACTAATTCATCTTGAAAAGGTCCACACAGATGACAATCTAGCGGACCTTTTCACAAAACCGTTCGACACAGCACGCTTTCATCACTTACTTGCCTCTCTCAAACTAATAAGCTTCAATTAAAAAGCATTTTTGTAAATACATTAAAATTTGTGTCCTAATCTGTTCACAAATTTAGGGGGAGAAAATTTACAAAACAACAAAAAGATTTTCTTGTTCTTTGAGTCAAAATTTACAAAACAACAAAAAGATTTTCTTATTCTTTGAGTCAAAATTTACAAGACAACAAAAAGATTTTTCGTTCTTTGAGTTAAAATTTACAAAAGAACAAAAAGATTTTCGGTCTTTGAGTCAGTCTAAGATGATCTACAAGTTTAGGGGGAGTTAAGTTTTGAAACCCTAAGAAAAGGAGATTCTGACTCTGGTTATTCAAAGAAAATTATAAAAATATTTTATCTTTTCAAAGTTTAAGAAAATACAAAAAGAGTTTATTTGAACAAGCAAAGTGAGTCGATCAAATTGGGAAGTGAAATAATTTCTAAGGATCAATATTTCACTATCTTAATAAAATTTCTAAAAGAATAACAACTTTGAATATCTATTATACACTAAGAAGTTGAAATAAGTTTCTCAAAACTTAAATAATCAGATTTGATCAAATTAAAATATAAATATAAATAAATAAATAAATAAGTGTGAAATTGTGATCATTAGATAACTAGAAATGTGTGAAAACTATTTGAATTCTTGATTAAATCCTTGAATCAAAACGAGATTGTATTTTTATAAACTTGAAATTGTGTTTGAAAAACTCGGGTATTTCCTATGTTTTGTGCAAACAAAGAGCGGGAAATACCTACTGAAGCATCCTATGTTTTGCGTAAGCAAAGAACTGGATGTGTGACGTTAAGGCTAATGTGTCTGCAGATCAGAATAATAAAAGATGCCAATGAGAACAAGATGATAGAACCCCTTCTTGTTCTTGATTTAACCTAATAGATCTGTTCTTTTCTTTTCTCATCTTAAAACTCTGTCAAAATAATTTGAAGTTCGTTGAAACACAATCAAAGTTTGAAACAAAGAATTCAACAAGACTGATAGGTTGCATATTAATCTAGTTTTACAATCTAATTGTTCACAAATTTCCCATAAGATACTTTCAGAAAAACTTGATCATATAACTGATTTTTAAGAGATGGAATAACGAGTGGAAATCATTAGTGGGGAATAGCTATTTAAAGGTTGTGCTTCGTTAAGAAATTAACTAAGATGGTAAAATTTTGATAACAAATTTGATCCCAAAACAATTTGACCCGACTAAACTTAAACTTGTCCAAAGTTTATTTTATTTTATTTTATTTTATTTTATTTCATTTTATTTCATTTTATTTCATTTTATTTCATTTTATTTCATTTTATTTTATTTTATTTTATTTTATTTTAGAAAAGTTAGAATTTTAAATCGAAATAAGTAAATAAGTTTGTGTACTCGAAATTGAGTACACGAAAAATGCGTACTCGAAATGACCCTATAAATAGTCCAACATCATTTAATTTCGAGTACCATAATTTCGTGTACGCAATTTCTCCATTTCGAGTATAGAGTTGGTCTTTCAGAGGCGATTTCAATTTCCAGAACTGTTTTCGAAATTCTACTCCGGCCATCTTATAGATCATCATTAGGCGAACTTAGGTATAGAGTTTTATCAATTTTTGATCGTGGATTCGAAAGTTATGGTCAAAAGTAATTTTCGAATACGCGATTTTCGTGTACAGACAGTTTTTGGTTAAATTGAGCACGAAGAACTTGAAATTGAAAGGCAAGTCGTGAATATGTTGGTCGCCTCTCAATTACGAGTATATTGAACATGATTAGAAAATCTAAGGAGCCAAAATGATAAATTTTTCAAAGAATTTTGAGTACACGAAATGTAAAACTTCGAGTACAGATACACTTCGTGTACAACCAGTATTTCGTGTACAGATTGTATTTCGTGTACAGACCACATTTCGTGTACAAGTTCCATTTCGTGTACAGAGTGCATTTCGTGTACAGAATGTACCTCGTGTACACCTTGATCTTCGTGTACAGCTCGTTGTCTCGAGTGAAAATGTTAAGTTCGAGAACAGAACACTCAAGACTTAGAAAATTTTCAACAAATCCAGTTTTCTTGAACTTAAACTAACTTGATCTGTTTGTGTCTTTCAGATGGCAGACTTACGGTTCGTGCATGATCACAACATGACAGCATTCCTTGGGGAACCTCCAGCGAAATACTCAGAGTTCAAGAGTATGGTGGATGGACTGATCTTGTCGCCCATCAACTATGCCATCATGGAGTATCCGCCCATTGTGACTGATTTTGTCAGGAGTTTCTGGAGCACCGTAGAAGAAAGTACTGATGCGGATGGAAACATTAGTATCGTTGGAAAGATCCAGGGTCATCCCATCGTTATTTCAGAGCAGATTATCAGAGAATGTCTGTAGTTCGGAGATAAAGATTCTGACCCAGTTGGGCTTGATCAAGCTTTGGTGAACCGAACTGTTTTTCAGATGGGACACGAAGGTGCCTACCCTCCAACAGAAAAGAAACTGCTACATCCCTACTGGAGGTATCTGGCGCACGTAGTGACATAGTGTCTCTCCGGACGAAAAGGTGGATACGATGTCCTAAACCAGACTCTTAGCTCCTGTCTGGTGGCTTTAGCACTTGGAATGGATTTTAACTTCTCAAGGATGATCTTCCTTGACATGCACGCAAATATCAAAAGACGAAGAAAGGAACGGTTCTTGGCATTCCCTCGGTTTGTGCAGATCATCTTCAACAAGAAGTATCCATCTCTGACTCCCACTCTTGGCACCTTGGAGATCAAGGGAATGTGCGATGACATTTTTGGATAAATGAAGATGAACAAGCGTGGGAAAAAGCAGTACATTGGTGAGAGGCCACTGATAAAGTTTGGACGCTTTGTAGGAGATGACAATGTTGTAGAGGAGCAAGGCACTCCTGTTGCCTTTGTAGCCAAAGAGCATGATGTTCAACCTACAAGTACAAGTACAAAAGCTGATGAAGCAGCAGAGGATACCATTCATGAGCCTTCCTCTTCATCAAGTGAAGATTTTTTTGCAGAGAAGCCTCCTCCTACAAGGGAAGAAAGAGAGGAGGCACAGGATGTCGACTACACTCATACTCCTGATTCTTCACCAAAGAAGAAAAGGCAGAAGACTATGTCTAGGCGAACCAGAGATCCAAGATTGCAGAAGATGTTCTCCAGATTATCTTTCTCTTCTGTTGCATCAGTCATATCACAAGCTTCTACACAACCACCTCCTCCACCTCCTGTTACACAACCACCTCCAGTTACACAACCACCTCCACCTACACAACACACAAAACCCAAGCAACCTAAACTCTCAGCCAAACTAGCAAAACCCAAGCTAGTCATCAAAATTCCCATCACTCGTCCATCTGCCACTACCCTTCCACACACCAAAACTGCTTCATCTCCACCTCGCTCGAGCAGTAACAAAGGAAAATCTTCTTTGCACTCAGATTCACCATATGAGACGAAGGATGTGCCTGTTGATATCATAGGATTACAAGACAAGGTCTATTTGCTTGAAAAGGATTCTGAGCGCAAGGACGGTCTTATCTGAAATCTACAAGAAGGGATGATAAAGATATGTGGCAAGCTGAACAAGTGTCATGGAAAGGTCAAGGCTCACAGAAAGTTCATCAGATGTCTGTTGATAGAGAACCATGAGATGAAGAAGGACATCAAAAGGCTTAAAGGAGAGGATGTTCCAGAGTCCGATGATGAGTACATAGATGATGTTTTTCATGACAGTGATGATGACAGTGATGATAGTGACAATGATGATGGTGATGACAAGAAGGAAAAGGATCCGAAAGAAAAGGAGGATGACAAAGATGATAAGGATGATGGTGGAAACGTGAAAGAAGATGATCCATCCGATAAAGGGGATCAAGGATCTCCAGATGACCAAGATCAAGGAGGAGCCACTGGAAATCCATCCTCTTCAGGAAAGCCTACTGGTCTTTATGATGATCTTTTTGGGGATATTCCTAACGATGTCTTGTTTGGCGACTGTGTTCAACCTGATGAAACATCAGGAGCTGGCCTTGATAGCTGGTTCGATGACTTACCAGAGGATTTCGACTTTGAGTGGCCTGGTGAAGAAGTTAAGGATGGACAAGAAAATGTTGTCATAGCCGACGTTGCCAAAGATCCTTATGTAGATTACTTGTATACTCACAAGTATCTTGATTCAGATGGCAAAGAGATTCCTCCTCTGGGAACGGTGATCAACAGTTGGTTCGAGAAGCAGGGAGATTGGACACCAGCACCTAAGGAAGTCTAAGATACTTGGCTTGGAGAGATGAGCGAGGAGTTTCCAGAACATACTTTTATCTCTGATGACCGATCAGTGTTCGCTGTACGCAATGATAGGTCAAATATTTGATGTTGGCTCTTTGACAAAGAAAGAAACCTATACCTGGTCAAGAGGATGAACGGCAAAGTGGAGTATTACAGGAGACCTCAGGATTTTTGCACCATGCCTAAGGTTGATCTGCAAAGCATCAACAACGCCATGTTCTTCAACCCCTCAAAGGATAATCAAGCCGATCTGTTTGCAAAGTTTCTAAAGGACGAGTGCGATAAAGACTTTCCAGTGATGAGGACCGCAAAAGGAAGGCGTTTTGAGTCCAAGTGCATTATAGATCCAAAGACAAAGAAATATTGGGTATACTACAAGTATCCTCCCCGCTCATTGAAGAAGCTGTTCCAGTGTCTCCAAGGGTTCCTGACAACTCCCTTGCGAACATTTTGTCCTGGTATTTTGATGAGAAGACTCTATCTGCTGTCATTATGAGGAACAAAGATGACATTAATGATATTGACATGATCTTGGATCCGATGGATTTGCTCAAATTTGGAAAGGAAGACATGATGAAGCTGCATCAATCTCCAATCAAGGTATACGGCGGTTGGGACGAGGAGGCTAAACCATACACACGCACTGTTGCATATGCCATTGATCTGAAGCTCTATGCAGGAGCAGGACCACACTCTGTATCTCTTCCTATCGGATGACTTCGTCAGTCTAGGGGGAGTTTGTAGAGACCACTACACATTGAAGACTGACAAAGTCAACCCGGAAGAATCAACGCTCAGATTTTGACAGATTTCGTGTACAGCCAATTCGAGTACACGATGTGTTCGTGTACTCGAACTTTTGTCTTAGATTTCGTGTACACCTAGGCCTAGTATAAATAGACGTATTTTGTACAGGTTTAGGTTGGAATCCCGAGGCATTTGCTCTCTAGACGTATTGAGGCACTTGTACTCGAAATTTTCAGTATTTATAAAAGTTTGCATTTTTCTACTTGCTTTCTTGATTCTAACTTGGATTCCGCACTTGTTAGAGATCATTGATGATGATTATGAAGATAAAGTTTGGTTCTTGATCCGTTTTGAGACCTAAAGTTTATTAACATGTTGGGATGGTTAGATTCGAGAAAATAGAGGTTGTGTTCCTATATTACTAAATATGGAAACTTTGCCTTTAGGAAACTTTGCCTTTAAGAAACATGCATTGCATGGATATTTCGATCATGTTTTAGTGTTATGATAATGGTCATAGTAACATGATAGGATAGTTTGATTGTGGTAAAATAAGTATTTGTTCATAACTTTCCATTTATGGAAACTTTAATTGGGATTTTGTGAAATAATGACATACGAGCATATTAAACGATAAGGATCGATACAATATGTTATATTAAGATAATATGAAGGTACATAGTCAAACACAACAACTTGGAGTTGTTTTGGACACGCACACGGTATAATGGATCAACACAAACATGTACTCATACCATTTATTTGATATAGGTAGCAGATAAGGGATAAACATTTCACAAGCAAACCAAACTCAAGCACAGGTGAGTTTGCGGCCGCTTTTCTCTTTAATTGTTTTCATACTCCAAACTTGGGGAGAATTACATTCAAAACATTTTGACAAACACTCTGATATGTTACTGGTTTTATTAGATAAACTCATAAGGGTTGTATATCGTATAAAGTCCTCGCACAATCATACCTGTAGATGCATTAAATGTCCCTAGTTCTATTTTGTACTATTCTTTGTGTATAAAGTTTATGATATTAATGGAAGTGGTCTTTCTATATTATTCTTATTGTCTATTGTTGATTATATTTGTTTGATTATGTTTGACTTTGAGTTTATGTGTTTAACACACCCATTCGGACGAATGGCTCTAAGAATGAAGCCATTCGGCCGAATGAACGCCTATCAAATGACTAGGGCAAACGAATGACTCATTCGCCGAATGACTCATTCGATTGACCGGTCCATTCGGCCAAGTCATTCGCCGAATGAGTTGCTTCGGCCACTCATTCGGGCGAATGATGACAGCTTATATATACATGTTCAAATTTCATCAAACCTAATTTTTGAGAGCCCAGATAGCCCGAATGAGTCTGTCGGCCGAATCACTCTCATTCGCCGAATAGCCTTATTCGCCATTTCATTCGGCGAATAGCACCCTTCGCCTACTCATTCGACGAATAGCCTCATTTGGTCAACTCATTCGCCGAATAGGTTCAATCGCCAAAGTCATTCGCCCAAGTGTCATACTGACTTTCTCATTCGCCAGATTCTGTTCATTCGCTAGTTTATTTACATTCGGTCCCTGACATTTAGGTTGAGCATCTTCATTCGGCCCATCAGTTTGATATTTTTCTAAATGTTGGATATTTTTGTTGTTGACTCTATGGAAGACTTAGCATTGATGGCAAACCAGAACCATCGAATTCAGACATTGCTGCTGACTGAAATTGAGACAGGGAACTCCAATAAAGCTCCCAAGTTGTTGTCCTTAGATGATTATCCGCATTGGAAGTACACATTTGAGATTCACATCAATGGAGTGGACACTAACTTATGGATGATGATTGAGGGTGGCTATCTGAGGCCACTGAATGAAGATGGAACTCCTATGTTAGTCACATGGATGACTGAGCCACAGAGGAAGCTTTATGATTATGAGAAGAAAGCTTATGCTATCTTGTCCCAGTCCATTGCAACTGATATCTTCCATCAGTTCAGACAGTTTACATCTTCTAAGTATTTATGGGATGCTTTGCAGCAGAGATATGAGGGGAATGATGCACTCAAGAATATCAAGTCAAAAGCATTGAGGAAGGAATTCAACAGTTTCATGTATGTAGGGAATGAATCACTGGATGATCTGATTGCAAGATTCTACAATCTTTTGAGTGAGTTGTTCAATCATCAAGTCAAGGCTACAACTCAGGAGAAGATCCAGTGCTTGGCAGATGCTTTACCTCCTAAGTGGGAGTCATTCTTGATGGTCTTAAAGAAAAATGAGATGATGGCAAACATGGACATCAATGATTTCATCCAGAAGTTGAAAGAGCAGGAAATTGAGAACAAGTGGAAAGCCAAGATATTTGCTCAAGTCTAGGACCCTTCATTGTATTATTCTACCCCCACTGTAGAGAGAACCTCTTCCCATGCTCCACTAAAGACTGCTTTCGTTTCTCAAACTACTGAAGCTCCATCTTCCAATAAGATTCATTTCAGTCAGTCATCTTCCTCTTCCAGCTCTCACGAAGAACATCATCAACCTGTCACCAGTCTAAATACAGATAATTTTGATAAAGTGACTGTAGAGATTGCAAAGGAGCACATGGGTCTCTTGTCTACTCTTGTCAGCTTTTATGATGGTTTAGTAGCTGGACAGATTGGCAATCCTTATCTGACCAATGATGATTATTCTCAGATAGACCCAGATGATATGGAGAGGATTGATATCATGTGGGCTTTGGCTAGTCCTGTTAGGAGAGCCAAGGAGTTTGTAAGAAGAACATGAAAAGACATCAACCTGAACAAAGAGTCTAAGTTTGGCTTTGATATGGCTTCTGTTACTTGCTATAATTGTGGGGAGAAGGGTCACTTTGCAAGACAGTGCAAACAACCAAGGAAAGCAGGAAACAAGAATACTTATCAGCATCAGAAGTCTTCTACAGCTAATCCAGAAAGAAGACTCGTTACTATTGACTCTCCTGCTCAGGCTGGTTCTTCAAATGCAGGCAAGGCATTGATGGTGCAACATGATGAAGGTGAAAATTGGGATTTCATATTCAATTCTGATCAGGGGAACAGGATAAAGCATGTGTTGCTGAGATTCAGAAGTTGGATGATTCAATTGAAGAGAGCACTTCGAGAGAAGCACAGATCAGTATAGAAGAAACATCGGGTTCAGAGTCAGAAAGCTTGTCAGAATCAGAAACTCAAGCAGATTCTGATGCTGATATTGAAGAACCTGTTACTCAGTTTGCTTTGATGGTAAACTCATTTACCACTCCGGCTACATCTTCACAGTCAGATCAGGTATATGATTAATGTTCTTCTTCTCATTCAAAATGTTTTAATTGTATTGACCTTGACAGCAAGGTCCTTGCTTATCAGAATCACAATGCTGCTTTGATCAGTGATCTCAACCAATGTATTGAGGCAAACAAAGTTTTAAAAACTAGTGAAAAAGGTTTTCAAGATAAAATTGAACTTTTAAACAGACAACTTCATGAGGCTGAGATTGCTGTTTTGAACAAGCAAGATGCTTTACTTCTTAACTCAATACCATCAATGAGATAAAGAAGAAGTTAGCCATAGTTGAGTGTGACTATGAGACCTTAGGTCAAAAGCTCAAGAGCTATGAAAGTGCCTCATATATCATTGAGCACATGATCAGTAAGGGTACTGATAAGAAGGGTAAGGGAAAGGTGAGTTATCAACATTGTCCTCCACCAATCTTAAACAACTTTGTCAATTCACCATATGACAAAGATGTTAAAGATTTCTAAGTTAAAACTCAATTAGTAATTGATCCAATAAGGATGATTACTGATGAGGGTTCCTCCTTGTCAGAGGAATCTTTTGTGGAGGGAATTGTTGAAGACTGGATCTCAGATTCTGAGGATGAATATGATAATTCATCTGAATGTGTGGTTACTCAGAAACAACCACCTGTTGTCATGAAAGGTGACCCAATCTCATCCTCAAAAATCTATCAAGCATTAGGCTTTGTGAAAGCTTCAAAAGAAAATGAAGCTTGTGTGTCTAACAAGATTGACAATCTTGTTCCTAATGAGAGAAAGGGTTGCGTTTTAATCAGAACAAGACTAAAACAAATGTTTTTAAACCACAAATTCAGTCTTTTTCTAAACTCAAACATTTCCATCAAAAAGATCACAGAGTTTGCTTTGAGTGTGGTGCACTTGAACACATAGTTCGATTATGTCCACAGTTGATCAGACCGAAGGTTGCACCACCCAGAAAACTTAATCAGATTTTTATCAAAGCTGTCAAATCTGAATCTAAGTCAACTCAAGCAAAACCCAAACAACCAAATCAGGTTAAACCTTTGGATAAGGGTAAAGGAAAATTGATAAACTTGGATGTTCCCAAAATGACTAATGTCAATCAATTAAAGTCATCATCCATTTACCTGAAAAACTCTTTCAGCAAAAACATTGTCTGGAAAGTTAAGTCACCTGAGACTACAGTTTTACCCACTCCAGACAATGCTACTCCGGATGGTAAATGGATCGATGTTTGGATCCGAGACTTATCGGGTCAACCCAAGACTGTAAAGGCTTGGGTTCCCAAAATGAACTAATTGTTTGTATTTGTGCAGGTTTCCCCAACAGCTGCTCTTAACAGCTCTTGGATCGTTGATAGTGGAGCTTCTAGGCACATGACTGGTGATATTTCACTGCTCACCAACGTTAATTCTGTTCGAGGTGGATATGTAGCGTTTGCCGGTGACAAAGGCGGGTTCATAACAGGAGAGGGTATTCTGTCAAATGGCCAAGTTTCTTTTGATAAAGTCAGATATGTCAAGCAGTTGGAGAATAATCTTCTTTCAGTATCACAGATTTTTGACAACCAGTATAAAATTCTGTTCGATGACTCCAAATGCTACATTCTCAAGGAAGGTGTGACTATTTCTGAATATTGGATTTTGATGTCAGCTCCTCGTAAGAAGGGTTTGTATGTACTCAACATGGCCACAGCTTCAACAACGTCCTCCACAGCTTCATGTTTTATGTCAAAGGCAACTGAGAAAGATTCAATTCTTTGGCATAAGAGAATGGGTCATTTGAGTTTACGCAAGATGAATCATTTGGTACACAATGACTTGGTTGAGGGGGTTAGCCTGAAGAATTTTAAGCTGTCTGATGTCTGTGTATCCTGCAAAAAGGGAAAGCATACCAAGCAGTCTCATAAGCCAAAGAAGTATCATTCAATCACTGTTCCACTTGAGCTTCCCCACATGGATCTATTTGGTCTAGTCAACCGCAAGAGTATAGCTGGAGATCAATACTGTCTCGTCATAACTGATGAGTATTCCAGATATTCTTGGGTTTTCTTTCTAAAGGAGAAATCTGAAATGTTTGACTGCATTCAAGTGTTGGTTACCAAACTTGTATCTCTTTATAAGCTCAAGATTCGTATGCTCAAAACAGACAACGGGACAGAATTCAAGAATCACAACATGGAGAACTTCTGTAATGCATGGGGAATTGTTCGACAATTTAGTGCTCCATATGTCCCTCAGATGAACGGTGTTGCTGAGCGAAAGAACAGAACCCTGATTGAGGCTGGTAGGACGATAGTGAAGTGACATGGGAAGACTTCTTTTGAACTGCTCCACAACAGAAAGCCAAATCTTAAGTATCTTGAATCTTTTGGTGCACGGTGCACGATGCTTAAGAAACATGAGCAGGGCAAGTTCAATGAGAAGGTGGAAGAAGGGTACTTTCATGGGTACATCACTCCTAATAAAAGAGTCTACAACAGATCAACTTAGAATGTGGAGGAATGATACCATGTTGATGTTCAGAGACATACTATGCCCTCACCTGGAAAAGGCCCAGACTGGATGTTTGATTATTCAGGCCTTTTTGACTCATTCAATATGCCTCCCATGTACTGATATGAAGATGTTGCTGTTCAAATGATGTATTATGCACAAAATGCACCTGATGAACTAGTGCAACCTTCATCCACTTCAATTCCAACAGTGCAGATAAATGATGACAGCTAGGACACAGATGAAAACCTAGTTCCGCCAGCTGCCCCCGAACCAAATGTTGACAATCTTGTACCAGAACTTGAGGACTTAAATTTAAACAATCTTGATCCACAGGTTGATGTTCCAGCTCATCCTGTTGGAAGAATCAATCATATTCATCCTCACGAGAACATTATTGGAAGTCCGCTTGATGGGGTTAAGACAAGAAATCAGCTATCTTCTGGAGGCCTTGCTGATATTCTTGACTTTGTTGATGTAAACTACTGTGCCCATTCCTACTTTATCTCTCAAGTTGAACCGCGCACAGTCACCGAAGCATTAAGAGAGGAATCATGGGTTGATGCCATGCGAGAAGAACTTCTGCAATTCAAGAAATTATGCGTTTGGTAACTTGTTGACAAACCAATAGGTGCAAAAGTAATAGGCACCAGATGGGTTCTTCATTGCAAGAAGGATGATCATGGGATCATTGTGCGAAACAAGGCACGTCTGGTGGTTCAAAGATTCAGACAGATTGTAGGATTGGATTATAATGAAGTGTTTCACCGGTTGCTCGTCTTGAAGCAATTCGTATTTTCTTGGCATAAGCATCCTTCAAGAAGTTTAAAGTATATCAAATGGATGTCAAGAGTGCATTCCTTCACGGTGTGATCAGTTAAACCGTGTATGTCAGTCAACCTCCTGGGTTTGAGGATCCATTGCATCGTGACCAAGTCTACAAGCTAGACAAGGCCTTATATGGATTGCATCAAGCACCGCGAGCATGGTACGAGACACTATCTACTCATCTCCTGAACAACGGGTTCAGAATAGGTGTCATTGACTGCACACTATTTATTCGAGAGAAGGATGGTGACTTACTCTTGGTGCAAGTTTATGTGGACGATATCATTTTCAGTTCAACAAATGATAGTCTGTGCAAGGAATTCGAGAAGGTCATGAAAGACAAGTTTGTAATGAGCTCAATGGGGCAGATGAAATTTTTTCTCGGATTGCAGGTGGATCAGTCTGAGGCAGGGATTTTCATTCATCAGACCAAATACGTTGGTGACATTCTGAGCCGGTTCAGTATGTCGGATGCAAAGCCTGCTGGTACCCCGCTGGCTGTTAATCACAGGATTACACCAGATGAAAAGGGGGAGTTAATCGATGCCACTCTATACCGAGGAATGATTGGTTCTCTTATGTATCTTACTTCTTCTCAGCCAGATATCATGTTCGCCACATGCTTATGTGCTTGTTATCAGTCAAAACCAAGAATGTCACATCTGATTGCTGTGAAGAGGATTATGCGTTATCTGAAGGGTACACCGGATCTTGGCTTATGGTACCCTAATGATGATAACTTTGAGCTTACTGCATACAGTGATTCAGATTATGGTGGATGCAAGAGAGACTACAAGTCAACGTCTGCGGGATGTCAGTTCTTTGGAACTCGTTTAGTTACCTGGCAGTGCAAGAAGCAGATGTCGGTGTCTACTTCAACCTGTGAAGCTGAATACATTGTTGTTGCTTGTTGCTATTCACAATTCATCTGGATCTACAACAGCAACTCAGGGACTATGGGGTTACATTTTTCTAACACTCCTATTTGTGTTGATAACAGTGCCGCCATAGCTGTCACTAAGAATCCTGTCCAGCACTCGAAAACCAAACACATCGATATTAAATATTCACTTCATACGGATTGTTTTGAAAAGAAACTCATCGATGTTGTTTCAAATAACACCATTCGATCACCAGAAAGCCGATCTCTTTTCGCAAAAGCGTTTGATAAACCAAGATTTTTATATTGCTATCGGCTAATGGGTGTTTATCATTAAAGGATGTAGTCCTTTCTTCATCTGAATCTAACAAATGATCATCGATTTTATTAATTAGTTTTATTTTTTTTATTTTTTCTTGTTAAGTATTTCTGTTCTTTCATTTAGTTTAAGCAAAAAACTTCAAAAAGATTTTCTGTTTTAGGTTTTTTAGGTGGAGAAAATGAAGGTCATTTGAAAAACCAAAAACACATGAAAATTTGAAAAATACAAAAACAATAACAAATCATAAAAATGAGAAACTCGTATCTGAGAAAGTAGTGTTAGCCTATTATGTCTTAAAAGCTAAAAGCTAAGGTGAATGAATAAGCTGAAAACACATGAGAATTGTGAATTGATGTACTGATAGGCCGACAATACAAAAATGTATAAACAATTTATGATATCTTAGAAAGTATGAGTGTTGTGGGTTGTGGATCCGTTTTATAAAATCATCTAAGTAATGAATAGTTTTTGACTCAAAAGAGGCATACACATGTCAACATAGGATCTAATAAGGTTTCAATGATTCATGAATTCAAGTCTGTATACGTACCATATTGCTTGTAAAGACCTAGCTGAAGCCGTCCATTCAGATGAGAAATGATTGAAGCATAAGAAAAATAAAATCAAAGTGGTATTAAGCTTGAAGAAAAATAAAAACAAACTGGTATTAAGATTGGAAAAATACAAAAACAAAATAAGTTCGATTCCATACACGTGCCATATTGCTTTTGTAAAGACCTAGCTGAATCCGTCCTTTGGATAGAACAAGAAAAAATACAAAAAGATAATAAATTGAAACCTTATAGAATTTATGATGGCGGTATTAAGTTATGAAGAAAATGAGTTATAAACTGATTGATTTTGATCTTTAGTGGTAAAATTAAACGAGTAACTCAATCAGAAAATACGAGCAATCATAAATTGTGTCTAAAAGTTATGTATTGTCAGGTTTTAAATTGGGAGATATATTAGTAATCGTATCATAAGACAAATGTGTTTGAAGTGGAACATTTAGTGATGCTGATTGATGTAATTAGGTGTATGTGTTAGTTTTCTCAGCAGACTTCTCACAAAAATATGTCTCTTTGATTTTAGTTGGTAGATGTACAGTTGTATTTTGTTTGAGAAAAACAAAAAAGAGTTTCTATTTTCAAAATTTGTTTTAGATGATCATTTGTAGGTT
>SZYD01000255.1:0-33395 GCA_009363875.1 Mikania micrantha
ATGAAGGTCCAACAGGCCCAACAAGGACAATCAAGGCCTAATAAGGCCAATGAAGGCCCAACAAGGTTAATGAAGGCCCAGTAAAGTCAAAGAAAGATTCAGTGAAGCCTGTGAAGGTCCAACAAGACAAGTTAGGCCCAATAATACCAATAAAGGCTCAACAAGGCCAATGAAGGCCCAATAAGGTTAATGGAGGCCCAACAAGATCAATTAGGCCCAACATAGCCGATGTAGGCCCACAAAGCCAAGAGAAGCCCAATAAGGCCCAATAAATTCAAGTGAGGCCCAATGTGAACAAAGTAGGCCCAGGGAAGATCAAGGTAGGCCCAGGAAGGCCCAGTGAGGCCCAATGGTATTTAAGAAGTCCAATTGAGTAAATTAGTCCAACAATGAGTTTAAGGAATTAATTAGTGACAATTCGATATTGTCGGGTTAGATCCGTTAACAAGAAATTGCAGAAATGATTTTGATGATTAAAAATTCAAATTAGAAGGTTTAAGTTTGAATATAATAGAGTAGAATACACTTAGGTTATAAGAAAGTGATTTATGATTAGATAAATGATACAATTTTGACTAGGAAAGTCAAAATTCGTCTAAGAAGGTTGGGGAGTTCGGAAATCTCATCAATAGGCAGTTACAATCGAATTAAACCTGTATTAATCAGTATCTAAATGATTATTAACGGTTATCAAGTATTATTAACCTCATAATGATCGAATTTAAGGACTAATGGCACCCAAAAGGTTGTAACCGTAGCTCTAGTTATCAAACTCTCAGAATTCGACAACATCTCACACAATTGAGCATTCCTTCATATCAGTCGGCATCCTTAGAAGTGATTTCAAGCAACAATTCGATCGGGGAAACTTCGGTTGAAGAATCAATCTTGAAGGGGGCCGAACATAGGGCTAAAAGCCGATCTTTATCAATTCGTCCACAAATCAAGTAAGTTTTAGTTTCTAAACTTTCTAAACATGCCGATTAAACTTAACCATATGTTAATTCGGGGCTTCAATATCGAATTGTTCAAGATCGGTAGCTAGGGTTCATCATTGTGAATGTTTTGGGGGTTTTTAACAAAACAGGTTTGCAAATCAAATTAGATTATATAGGTAGCTTCGGAATTGATTGTTAAACGAAATCCATATGTCAATTTAAACATATTATAACGAATTGATTGATTTCGGGTGTTAGGGTTCTAAGTCTAAACGATTTTGGGGGTTGTTAATTAAACCGGTTTAAAAATCAAATTAATGGGCATAGGCATTTTCAGAAACCCTCGATCAAGCTAAGGCATATTCTAATTTCATGAAACGATCACGAATCGATTGAGTTCTAGTTCTAGGTTTGCTCGGGTTAAACGAATTGGAGATTTTGATCTAATCAGATGTGATAATCAAATTGTCATTACAGAGTAAGTCGAAATCATGTGTGGAATGAAAACCCTATGATTTTAGGTTCAATCAGGTTCGAAATCGGGTTCAATTGAGTATGGGTTGCTTCGGCTATAATATCTAAGAGGAATTAGATTGAATGAATGGTTAAAACAATTTATTCTGGGTTTCTAATGCAAATGAATGGACAGATGAGATGGTAGTGTGCGTGGATTATGAGTCGAGGGTCGCGGGTTCGAGTCCCGGCCCAACCATTTTGGGTTTTTAAAAGCATTTTTAGTATTTTTAGCATAACTTCCACATACGAACTCCGATTAAGTCCGTTCAAGTTGCGTTGGAACCGTAACGAGAATACGAACGTGTTAGGATGATAAAATTCATATTTTAATCCGAACACGAAATCGCGTATAATTACGTTTAATTAAATAAAATCAAATGTGATTTTATTTAAACGATTTCAAAAGCACGCGTACTTCCGTATGCCAAATTATCACACTTTAACATACGTATGTTGATACGTATGTGATTTTAAGCACAAAACGATTATTCGAATAACAATAGGTTATTGTTTAAATCACAGATTTTTCGTAGAGGATTTCTACGCGAGTTCACACATACTTGATCATTCTACTATTATCAAAGGTGCGTACACGGCCCCTTTCTTATTTTAAACTGTTTTGGGGGAGAAAACATGTGCAACAAACTGATTTTTAGATACATAACACTTGCATGAGTTATCTGTTTACATTATGTGAAAATATCAACTTGAAAGTCCTTACACACCTCGAACCGTTTAGTTTGCTGTAATGCAAAGCGTGGTAGTTGGAAATAGATCTATTAGGTTTGACAAACCTCACCTGGTAGATGGGATCTACGCAGGTGTTTGACTGACCAAACACACATTTACTATTGTTGTGATAGACAATAGTGGCAAGGCGAAAACATGCTATAGCATGGCAACTAGTCAGCTTCGGTGTCGAACACGTATGTAAATAGTTATATGACTAGCTATCATGACTGTGCAATTGTGATTATGTTATCTACAACTTGTTATTCAAACTGATGTTTTGAACACTATGATTACTTAAAACCTGTGTTATGCACCAACCTTTGTGTTGACTTGATTTGCATGTTTTCTCAGGACGCTAAGGCGCGCGTAACAGCTGGCATGGACTAGGAAGATAGAGTCTCATGCATTTCTTTCATTTTGATTATTTAAATCTGAATATTTAGTACTTTGAATTGTAATGTTTGATTTACAACTGTTTATGGTTTTTAAACGCTTCCGCACTTTTTGTAAACTCTGGTTATTATGTTTGTTTTAAAGACCAACGTATGTTTTTGAAATTCATATAGAGGTCTTCGCTATGTCTAATGATCTGAGATCCTGGTTTGTCACGTTCCCAAACGGTATGATTCCGTTAGTTGAAATTGGGGGTGTGACAGATTGGTATCAGAGCCATTGGTTATAGCGAACTAGGTTTGCATTTGTAGGCCTAGACTATGACTGTTAGACATTAGACACATCTGTTATACACATTGCTTAGAAATTACATATGACATTATGTAATTGACTTGCTTACGTATTCCATGGCACTGCACTTACATATGATATTATGTAACAGGCATGGCTTCATCATCAGTTCCTTATGTTATCATTGATGATTCCGAGGACGAGGAGCCGATGGTTCCGGCACCACCATCATCACCACCACCACCCATTCCATCACCACCACCATATGAGATGGAGGACTCCGATCCAGAGGAGGATCCGGAGGAAGACCCGGAGGAGGATCCGAGGAGGATCCAGACGAGGATCCTGATGAGGATCCAGAGGAGGATCCAGACGAGGATCCAGTTGAGGACCCGGATGAGGATCCGGTGGAGGCACCATGGGTGAATACCCAGGGACTCTATGCTGCAGGACCATCTACACATCCACCACCCGCACTGGACGCTCCTGAGCCTAAGAGGCAAAGGACGGACGCAGAGGAGATCGCCAAGTTGCGCGAGGACGTGGATACAGCAGAGGAGAAGCTCTATCAGAGATCTCAGGAGTTATGGGATGCCATTGAGAGGCAAGAGGAACTTGCCCAACTGGTTCATGACATGCGAGATGAGATGTGGAACATGATTGGTCGTTTAGAGGAGTCAGAGAACCGAGCCGAGATCTTGGAGGGCAGGATTGAAGCTTTGGAGGATTTGGTGGTAGTTGAGAATGAGGAACAGGATGAGGATGAGGATGAGGAGGAGGAACCAGCACCAGTTGCTGAGTCCGATCCTGAATCCACCGTGGAGGACGATTGATTCTCTTTCTTTTCTTTCTTGTTTTATTTAAACTTATTAGGAACGGGTTGTGTTCCTACATTAGTAGTTTGAAATTTTGTATTTCATTTCAAAAGTATTGTACTCAAAGAAAGTTTCTATTTATGAAAGAACTATTGTTTGTTTCCAACAACTGTGTTGTTTATATTACATGTTGTATTTATTGTTTTTACTTACACATGTTACATTGGATTTTGACTTCGTGCTAACACTTCTTGTAAATAGGAAGGAAATGGCTGAAGGAAATGTTCATATGACTGTTGCTGAGCTCAACGAGCTAATTAACAACAGAGTCGCGGAGGCTATTGCACAGTATGCTCAGACACACAACACGGGACCACAGGGTCCAGCTGGGGGATTGGTTAATCCACAAGTTTGCACGTTCAAGATGTTCTTGGACTGCAAACCTCACAACTTCAAAGGGTCGGAGGGGGCTATAGGACTTCTCCGATGGATTGAAAAAGCAGAGTCTGTGTTCGAAATGTGCAACTGCCCGGATGACAGCAAAGTGAAATTTGCTACTGGAACTTTGGAGGGTCCAGCCCTGACATGGTGGAACTCCAATGTTCAGACCCTGGGGTTGGGTGAAGCAAATGCATTGACTTGGAACAACTTCAAAACCTTACTACAAGAGGAGTATTGTCCTCGTAGTGAAATGCAGAAGTTGGAGGAAGAGTATTGGCACCTCAAGATGGAGGGGTCAAACATTGAGGAATATACGACCAGATCGCATGAACTGGCCAGACTGCTTCCACATATGGCTACTCCAGCCAGTAAGTGGATCGAAAGGTACATTGGAGGACTAGTGCCTCAGATTCAGGGGATGGTGACTTCAGCAAATCCCACCACCATCCAACAAGCTGTTCGTCTAGCACATCAGCTTACTGATCAGGCAGTGTTACAAGGAACCCTGCCTAAGCGGACATCTGCTACCAAGGTAGGAGATCACAAGAGAAAGTGGGATAGTAACAATTTCAAGGGTAATAACCAACAACAGAACAGGAAACAAGACTCAAACAAGTCTTATCATGGTTCAAGCAGTGGTCAGCAATCATCATCATCGGGGGGCTATATTGGTAAGCACCCCAAATGCAACAAGTGTGGTTACCATCATGCAGGTAACCAATGGGATAGAGCTAAGTGCCAGAGGTGTGGCAAGGTTGGGCATGCGGCTAAGGATTGTCGCGGAGAGCTGCAGAACCATAACAACAACCAGAACAATAATCAAAACAACGCGCAGAAAGGTTGTTTTGAGTGCGGCAAGATGGGCCATTTCAAGAAAGATTGCCCACAACTTAAGAAAGGAGGGGACAACAATGGTAATGGTAATGGGAATGGCAACGGTAATGGCACCAACAACAACAACAACAACAACAATAATAATAACAACAATAACGGTGCTAGAGGCAGGGCGTTTGTGATCGGAGGACGTCAAGCGCGGGAGGATCCCAACATTGTTACGGGTACGTTCCTCTTAAATAATCACTATGCTTCTATGTTATTTGACACTGGTGCCGACCGGAGTTTTGTATCTAGTTCACTTGCTAAGTCACTAGATGTTAGTTCCACTGCCTTAGATAGTCCCTATACTGTGGAGTTAGCTGATGGTAAATTGATTGTAGTAGAAAACATTTATAAGGGATGTATCCTTGATTTGATGGGTCAGACATTAGAGATTGATTTGATGCCTATTGCCTTAGGCAGTTTTGATATAGTTATTGGCATGGACTGGTTGTCCAAAAACCAGGCTGAAATTGTATGCCATGAAAAGATTGTTCGTATACCTCTTCCGCAGGGAGAGACATTATATGTACAAGGAGAGAAGAGCAGTACGCCACTGCGTCTCATATCTTGTATGAAAGCACACAAATGTCTGCGGAAAGGTCATACGGCAGTTATAGCACTTATAACTGAAAAGCCGGTAGCTGAGAAGAAACTTGAAGATATACCTATAGTTTGTGAATTTCCGGAGGTATTTCCAGAAGACTTGCCGGGATTACCGCCTGTGAGACAGGTGGAATTCCGAATCGATCTTACACCAGACGCAGCACCGATAGCTAGGGCGCCTTATCGACTTGCACCGTCAGAGATGCAAGAGTTATCCACACAATTGCAAGAGTTGTTGGATAAGGGGTTCATACGACCTAGTTTTTCACCATGGGGAGCTCCAGTATTGTTTGTAAAGAAGAAGGACGGAACTTTTCGTATGTGTATCGATTACCGGGAATTGAACAAGGTTACTATCAAGAACCGGTATCCGTTACCCAGGATTGACGATTGTTCGATCAATTGCAAGGTTCGAGTTATTATTCGAAGATTGATCTCAGGTCGGGTTATCATCAATTAAGAGTCCAGGAGGAGGATATTCCGAAGACAGCATTCAGAACGCGCTATGGCCATTATGAGTTCTTGGTCATGCCATTTGGGTTGACAAACGCTCCAGCTGTATTCATGGATCTCATGAATCGTGTTTGTAAACCTTATCTTGATAAGTTTGTCATTGTTTTCATCGATGACATTCTCATCTATTCAAAGTCTGAGGAGGAACACGCTGAACATCTTCGATTACTACTAGAGCTATTGAAACAGGAACAACTGTACGCTAAGTTCTCGAAATGTGATTTCTGGATGCGAGAAGTACAGTTCTTGGGTCATATAGTTAATGAAAAGGGCATACATGTTGATCCAGCGAAGATTGAAGCGATTAAGAATTGGGAAGCGCCAAAGACCCCTACCGAGGTACGACAATTCCTTGGTTTGGCGGGTTATTATCGACGATTCATTGAAGGTTTCTCAAAGATCGCTCAACCACTTACAGCTCTGACGCACAAGGGAACAAAGTATAACTGGACGGATAAACAGGAGGCTGCATTCCAGTTATTGAAACAGAAGCTTTGCAGCGCACCGATTCTGTCCTTACCGGAAGGAACGGAAGACTTTGCGGTGTATTGTGACGCATCTGGACAGGGTTTGGGATGTGTGTTGATGCAACGGGATAAAGTGATCGCTTATGCTTCCAGACAACTACGAACACACGAAAAGAATTACACCACTCATGACTTGGAGTTAGGAGCAGTGGTTTTTGCTTTGAAGATTTGGAGACATTACTTGTATGGAACTAAGTGTACAATTTATACTGATCACAAGAGTTTGCAACATATCTTTGATCAGAAGGAGCTTAATATGAGACAACGACGATGGGTTGAGTTGTTGAATGATTATGAGTGTGCGATTAAGTATCACCCGGGAAAGGCTAATGTAGTAGCCGATGCTTTAAGCAGAAAGGATACTTCAACAAGACGGGTTCGTGCACTTATGATGACGATACATACCGACTTACCTGACAAGGTACACAGTGCTCAGATTGAGGCTTTGAAAAAGGAAAACTTAGTACCGGAATCTTTACGAGGAATGGAAGAACAATTGAATGTTAAACCTGATGGAATTCGTTATTTCATTGATCGAATGTGGATACCTTTGTATGGAGGTTTAAGGGAACTCGTGATGGACGAAGCGCACAAGTCCAGATATTCAGTCCATCCGGGATCAGACAAGATGTACCATGATTTGAAGGCACTGTATTGGTGGCCTCATATGAAAGCTGATATTGCTAAGTACGTTAGCAAATGTTTGACTTGTTCGAAAGTCAAAGTTGAATATCAGAAACCATCTGGTTTACTGCAACAACCAGAAATACCGATGTGGAAGTGGGAACAGATTTCGATGGATTTCATTACTAAGTTACCCCGTACACCGAGCGGTTGTGATACAATATGGGTAATTGTCGATCGGTTAACGAAATCTGCACACTTCTTAGCAATCAAAGAAACTGACAAGATGGAGAAGTTGACTCGCATTTACATCAAGGAAGTAGTAGCACGGCATGGTGTGCCAATATCTATCATCTCAGATCGGGATGCCCGGTTTACTTCCAATTTCTGGAAATCTCTTCATAAGTCATTGGGGACTCGCTTGGATATGAGTACCGCTTATCACCCACAGACCGACGGTCAAAGTGAACGAACGATTCAAACGCTCGAGGATATGTTACGAGCTTGTGTAATTGACTTTGGTGACAGTTGGGAGAATCATTTACCGTTGGTGGAATTCTCTTACAACAACAGTTATCATACAAGTATTCAAGCAGCACCGTTTGAAGCTTTGTATGGTCGCAAATGTCGTTCACCAGTTTGCTGGGCTGAAATTGGTGACAGTCAGTTAACAGGTCCTGAACTGGTGCACGAAACAACAGAGAAGATAGTTCAAATCCGGAACCGTATGGCAGCGGCTCGGGATCGCCAGAAGAGTTATGCAGATAAACGTCGCAAGCCGTTGGAATTTCAAGTAGGAGACCGAGTTCTTCTAAAGGTATCACCTTGGAAAGGTGTGATACGATTCGGCAAGCGCGGCAAGCTTAGTCCACGTTACGTAGGACCTTTTGAGATTCTGAAAAGGATTGGTCCGGTTGCGTACCAACTCAAACTACCGGAAGAACTCAGTGGAGTTCATGATGTCTTTCATGTGTCGAATTTAAAGAAATGTCTTTCTGATGAGACATTGATTGTACCGTTGGAAGAAATACAAGTAGATGAACAACTGCGATTCATTGAAGAACCAGCGGAAATCATGGACCGAGAGGTCAAACAACTGAAGCAAAGCAAGATTCCAATAGTTAAGGTCCGATGGAATTCAAGACGGGGTCCTGAATTCACATGGGAACGAGAAGATCAAATGATGAAGAAATATCCTCATCTATTCAAGACATCTACTGCTAACACTGAGAGCGCACGTTAAATTTCGGGACGAAATTTCCTTCAACAAGGGGATGACGTGATGCTTTCACACATCAACACTGCAAATTTCAAACTGTAAGCACAAACGTTTTATTTATTCAATTGATTTTGTTATAGATATTTGTGCTACATTACATTTTATATGTTTTATGTGCTACATTTCATATGTTACATGTTATGGTAGTACATACACGATTGGTTACATACATTTTGCTATGTGCGGGGTTGCATAGTACATTGGTTACATACACTTTGCTATGTGCGGGGTTACATAGTACAAACAGTTTCAGACACTCACTAGGTGTGAGGCTACACAACACAGTATGATCAAACACAAACAGTCACAGTTAGGTGAACTAACTAGTGTACACGCAAAACAGTTACATTGAACGATCACAATTGAGTTGTGATGTTGCAAGCATTAGACCTTGTGTGTGAGTACACACAAGCACGCAGAATGATCAAATCACACTAACACGTACGATTTAAACTCGTAAGTAGTTTCCTAACTACTCTTAACACTTGCTAATTTTCGGGACGAAAATTCCTTCAACAAGGGGATGATGTGACAATCCGACTTTTCACACTAACTTTGTTAAACGGGAGTTGGTGCTAACCAAGACCCAATAAGACCAATGAAGGTCCAACAGGCCCAACAAGGACAATCAAGGCCTAATAAGGCCAATGAAGGCCCAACAAGGTTAATGAAGGCCCAGTAAAGTCAAAGAAGATTCAGTGAAGCCTGTGAAGGTCCAACAAGACAAGTTAGGCCCAATAATACCAATAAAGGCTCAACCAGGCCAATGAAGGCCCAATAAGGTTAATGGAGGCCCAACAAGATCAATTAGGCCCAACATAGCCGATGTAGGCCCACAAAGCCAAGAGAAGCCCAATAAGGCCCAATAAATTCAAGTGAGGCCCAATGTGAACAAAGTAGGCCCAGGGAAGATCAAGGTAGGCCCAAGAAGGCCCAGTGAGGCCCAATGGTATTTAAGAAGTCCAATTGAGTAAATTTAGTCCAACAATGAGTTTAAGGAATTAATTAGTGACAATTCGATATTGTCGGGTTAGATCCGTTAACAAGAAATTGCAGAAATGATTTTGATGATTAAAAATTCAAATTAGAAGGTTTAAGTTTGAATATAATAGAGTAGAATACACTTAGGTTATAAGAAAGTGATTTATGATTAGATAAATGATACAATTTTGACTAGGAAAGTCAAAATTCGTCTAAGAAGGTTGGGGGAGTTCGGAAATCTCATCAATAGGCAGTTACAATCGAATTAAACCTGTATTAATCAGTATCTAAATGATTATTAACGGTTATCAAGTATTATTAACCTCATAATGATCGAATTTAAGGACTAATGGCACCCAAAAGGTTGTAACCGTAGCTCTAGTTATCAAACTCTCAGAATTCGACAACATCTCACACAATTGAGCATTCCTTCATATCAGTCGGCATCCTTAGAAGTGATTTCAAGCAACAATTCGATCGGGGAAACTTCGGTTTGAAGAATCAATCTTGAAGGGGGCCGAACATAGGGCTAAAAGCCGATCTTTATCAATTCGTCCACAAATCAAGTAAGTTTTAGTTTCTAAACTTTCTAAACATGCCGATTAAACTTAACCATATGTTAATTCGGGGCTTCAATATCGAATTGTTCAAGATCGGTAGCTAGGGTTCATCATTGTGAATGTTTTGGGGGTTGTTAACAAAACAGGTTTGCAAATCAAATTAGATTATATAGGTAGCTTCGGAATTGATTGTTAAACGAAATCCATATGTCAATTTAAACATATTATAACGAATTGATTGATTTCGGGTGTTAGGGTTCTAAGTCTAAACGATTTTGGGGGTTGTTAATTAAACCGGTTTAAAAATCAAATTAATGGGCATAGGCATTTTCAGAAACCCTCGATCAAGCTAAGGCATATTCTAATTTCATGAAACGATCACGAATCGATTGAGTTCTAGTTCTAGGTTTGCTCGGGTTAAACGAATTGGAGATTTTGATCTAATCAGATGTGATAATCAAATTGTCATATACAGAGTAAGTCGAAATCATGTGTGGAATGAAAACCCTATGATTTTAGGTTCAATCAGGTTCGAAATCGGGTTCAATTGAGTATGGGTTGCTTCGGCTATAATATCTAAGAGGAATTAGATTGAATGAATGGTTAAAACAATTTTATTCTGGGTTTCTAATGCAAATGAATGGACAGATGAGATGGTAGTGTGCGTGGATTATGAGTCGAGGGTCGCGGGTTCGAGTCCCGGCCCAACCATTTTGGGTTTTTAAAAGCATTTTTAGTATTTTTAGCATAACTTCCACATACGAACTCCGATTAAGTCCGTTCAAGTTGCGTTGGAACCGTAACGAGAATACGAACGTGTTAGGATGATAAAATTCATATTTTAATCCGAACACGAAATCGCGTATAATTACGTTTAATTAAATAAAATCAAATGTGATTTTATTTAAACGATTTCAAAAGCACGCGTACTTCCGTATGCCAAATTATCACACTTTAACATACGTATGTTGATACGTATGTGATTTTAAGCACAAAACGATTATTCGAATAACAATAGGTTATTGTTTAAATCACAGATTTTTCGTAGAGGATTTCTACGCGAGTTCACACATACTTGATCATTCTACTATTATCAAAGGTGCGTACACGGCCCCTTTCTTATTTTAAACTGTTTTGGGGGAGAAAACATGTGCAACAAACTGATTTTTAGATACATAACACTTGCATGAGTTATCTGTTTACATTATGTGAAAACATATCAACTTGAAAGTCCTTACACACCTCGAACCGTTTAGTTTGCTGTAATGCAAAGCGTGGTAGTTGGAAATAGATCTATTAGGTTTGACAAACCTCACCTGGTAGATGGGATCTACGCAGGTGTTTGACTGACCAAACACACATTTACTATTGTTGTGATAGACAATAGTGGCAAGGCGAAAACATGCTATAGCATGGCAACTAGTCAGCTTCGGTGTCGAACACGTATGTAAATAGTTATATGACTAGCTATCATGACTGTGCAATTGTGGTTATGTTATCTACAAACTTATTATTCAAACTGATGTTTTGAACTCTATGATTACTTAAAACCTGTGTTATGCACCAACCTTTGTGTTGACTTGATTTGCATGTTTTCTCAGGACGCTAAGGCGCGCGTAACAGCTGGCATGGACTAGGAAGATAGAGTCTCATGCATTTCTTTCATTTTGATTATTTAAATCTGAATACTTAGTACTTTGAATTGTAATGTTTGATTTACAACTGTTTATGGTTTTTAAACGCTTCCGCACTTTTTGTAAACTCTGGTTATTATGTTTGTTTTAAAGATCAATGTATGTTTTTGAAATTCATATAGAGGTCTTCGCTATGTCTAATGATCTGAGATCCTGGTTTGTCACGTTCCCAAACGGTATGATTCCGTTAGTTGAAATTGGGGGTGTGACACATATCACTTGCATGAGTTAGCTGTTTACATTATGTGACAACATATCAACTTGAAAGTCCTTACACACCTCGAACCGTTTAGTTTGCTGTAATGCAAAGCGTGGTAGTTGGAAATAGATCTATTAGGTTTGACAAACCTCACCTGGTAGATGGGATCTACGCAGGTGTTTGACTGACCAAACACAATTTTACTATTGTTGTGATAGACAATAGTGGCAAGGCGAAAACATGCTATAGCATGGCAATCCGTCAGCTTCGGTGTCGAACACTTATGTAAATAGTTTATATGACTAGCTATCATGACTGTGCATGTGTGATTATGTTATCTACAAACTTGATATTCAAACTGCTGTTTTGAACATTGTGAATGCTTAAAACCTGTGTTATGCACCAACCTTTGTGTTGACTTGATTTACATGTTTTCTCAGGACGCTAAGGCGTGCGTTAAAGCTGGCATGGACTAGGAGATAGAGTCGCATGCATTTTAAACATTTTAGATATCTGGATTATTAAACATTTGGAACATTGTATTGTATTTTACATTTTACAACTGTTATTGGTTTTTAAACGCTTCCGCAACTTTTGAAAACTCTGATGTTATGTTTTAAAGACCAAAGTATGTTTTGAAATTCATATAGAGGTCTTCGCTATGTCTAATGATCAGAGATCCTGGTTTGTCACGTTCCCAAACGGTATGATACCGTTAATTGAAAATTGGGGGTGTGACATTTACAGATTTCCTTCACTACTAAGAACCTTGATTGTTTGACTAGTCTACTCGAGTATGACCAAGCCCAATCGTTAGGTCTTAGATTTTATTAAATGTTTATCTATTTATTTATTTAAGCAATTAATGTTATGTTTCTACAAATGCTATGGTTGATCTGATTGTGTGATGAACTTAAAGAATCAAAAGAGATTCCATATTTTGTGAAACTACAAGAACTAAGAACTAAAGAACTATTGCTTGGATGATGTGAAATGAATCGCTTAATTATCATTAACAACAATATATTATGCGGTTCAGTATGTGGTGGGCTGGTAGCTGGGCTGGTGGTAAGCTTGACTCTACATATGCCCTATATATAAGCATACTTGATTTGATAACATAGGTGGTTGTTGATGAGGTTAAGGTTGTCATTACGGGTGATCAGTGTTAACAAATTTCATGTTGATCAAATGTTGTGAATCAAATGTATGGGATGAAACGCTTAATTGTCACCAGGAACAATATATCATGTGATTTGGTATGTGGTGGGCTGGCGGCTGGGCAGGCGGTAAGTTTGACCCTACGTATGCCCTATATATAAGCGTACTGAATTAGATGATATAGGTGGTTAATGGTGAGGTTTAGTTTATCATCTGGTTAGATTTGTACAAAACTCACTTTAAAACAAAACTATATGAACTCACCAACCACGTGTTGACTTGATCTTTTTGCATGACTTCTCAGGTGACGAACATGTTTAATTAAGAAGTTGTGCTTTTGACTAGGACGCACAGATAGAGGACCTAGTATTTTGGACGTGCATATTTTTGGACATCATTATACAGATTATTTTGTATATCTTGTACAGATACAAGATAGAATGATTATGATGTTGATAGTAGGTTTACATTGTTAAATTATGAACGAAACCAATGTGATTTAACTTTGTAATTCTATTTAATTTAGCATTTCTCATTATATATCACGTGCAATGTAAACAATCTGATCATCACGATTATCATTCTCGATATCGCGCCCCGGGACCATTCCGCCCAACGGGACACACGATCCGGCCCGCCGGCTCGGGGAGTGACAAGAAGTGTGTCCTAACCTTTAATGCTAAGTCTCCTTTGTCACCACCGTTGTTTTTCTCCCATTCATAATCATCCCCATTCGATAAAATCCCTTCTCAGATTTACATACACCAATCAAGCTCCCTGCCTCTTCATAACACAAAAATCAAGGAAGAATGAAACAACACATTGCAAATCTATTGTCAATTTTCTAACCAACAAAAGGTTGCACTCAAATTCAGGAATATAAAGGACTTCCTTGAATTTAGTACCCCCTATAAGGGTGCAACAACCACTTCACTTGATAGGAAATTTAGTCCCATTAGGAATAATCATAGGAGCTTAAAAATTGCTTTCTGTGATCGGTGGCTCCCGAGTCAACCACCCAGTGATCCTCGCCTTTACCTTTTCCTGCGAAGTTAGCCTCATTTGTTGTTTCATCCTTTTGGTTTTTTTTTCTGATGTAATGATGTTTAAGAACATTTGATATTGATCCTTGAGACATATGGGATGTGACATTAAAGTAGCTTCGCTTTTCGTGTTATTACCTAGCCACCATACGGGTATCCCATTTCTTTAAAGCAGCCTCCCTCGTTGTGACTAACATTCCCATAAATGTTGCAATGTTGGACTCCATCGCTCCAATTGGTGTCTTTGTCTTTCATTGGTGCTCTTGATTAGGTCATGATTTTTAGAGCTTGGTTGAGAATGGCTTTGATGCCATATTCAAATCTATGGTGCACATACCCAAGTTCTTTTATTGATATTTAATCTTGTATAAAATACAAAGAGATGCCAGCTATATATATATATATATATATATATATATACTAGTAGGAAACCCGCGCTATGCGGCGGTGTCGACCCATCTTCAAATCGTTAGTCGTAACTCCCTACTTTTAAAAAGTTAATATAAATCATGCGAAGTTGTGGTCCCATATTTAAAAAAAAAATTCAACATGACATCTTAAAAAAGTGTTTTCTTTACGAAATATAAACATGCTTAGAAACAATAAGAACACGTCAAGAAGGTTGAAGTTGCACAAACTAAATTCCCAATGGCATAAACATGCTAACTCTCTTATTTCCAAGAGATCATCGCTTAACTATATAGTTCTTTTTAATCACACACAAAGCAACATATATGGGTAAATATGAAGAGAAGAAAAGGAAAAAGTGTTTGTTGTAGGAAAAAGTTTTCCAAACACTATTTTCCCAATTGCATGCTTTAGATCCTATGTATGTTGATAAAGACCAAAATTGTTGGATGATTTTTTATTGTCTTCAAGCCATTTCCTCCTTTCAACCTCCAGGTAGTACCAAGAATGTCCCTACAATCTTCAAACATAAGTAAATGTATTATCATGTTTATTCGCATCAATTAGTAAAAAAAATCCAAAAGAAGCAAAATTTGGCAGTTTACATGCTTCTAATATTTGACCCTTTGGTTGAAGTCAACATAGTTTAAGAACAATGAAAACATTTTCATAAAACAGTAAACATAGACGAAATGTAATTTCCTACTCAAATCCATTTTTAAACTACTAAATGCATACCCGCTCAAACCCATTTTTAAACTACTAAATAATGCAACCATAATTTTTTTTAAACCTGGATAGTAGCCTAGATGAAATGATCAATAACACCATGTTTGGTCTTTAAGATGAAAGGAGTAATTACATACTTATGAGAATTTCGCAACTGATGAAAACAGACAAGCATATAGAAAGGGGCACCACAGTCATCGTCCCAGCATTTTATATTCCATAGGTCCGCATCCTTAAGTTTTGGTCATCAAAACCCGCCATTGCCACTCCATGGCAGAACCTAGCTGCCTGCCTCCCTTTACTATCCATGGCACCTAATCAAAACAAAATATGCATCAATTACAAAATCCATTACAAACAAATATGAACTTCACCAGATTGACAAATGTTTGACCAATACCAACTTTCCAGCCCCTCTCCAAAAGGCTGTCTACGACCCAATTCAGAAGAATAAAATGACCGTCCAACGGGAGAGTATCTGCAAAATGTTTAAACTTAGTGTTAATCAGTATGTGTTAAATATGCAAGAAAATATCAACCAAAACTAATTATAAAGACTTGTTGATAAGTAGGCAACTCTTGTAAAACATTATCAAGAACTTGAGTGCTTCATGTGGCGCATCTACTTGCCTTCCTACTAAAAACAATCCAATATGATGCAAATCCGCGCTTGAAGCGAGTTTGATTACAAACTTCGAAATATCTTTCTCTCCTTTATGGAACAAGTAACAAAATTTCCAGTTCAACTTCTTCACCTTTTTCGGCAGTGGTTTGATATGCGTTCTAGAGAAAAAAAATCACCTGATAATCATTTTATAGGAAGATAAAAAGGAAAGGTCTACGTCCTCATTTGCAGGTCCCTAACTTCCACCAATCAGCCACAGCCCCACTGCCTCCAAACCTAATCTCCGGCCAAAAATACACCATCACCGTTGAGGGATATGGAGTTAGAAAATCAGGGCATCTACTGTCGATTTATCAATCTCAGATTTACTAAGAAGTCAGAACCTAGATAACCAAAGTAAGCAGATAATAATACTCTGCATTTGACCCTACAATCAAGAAGAGAATCCCAAAAAAACAAGATTAAAGCTACATACCAAAGCAATTACTCAGTATTAGACAGAGTGCTAACGTACTAAGGAGGGAACCTTACTCTGCCTCCTTGAACTCCTCTGACGATTAGCCGCACAGGAAACCCTCCCCCATCCTTAAACAATCCCAACACTGTCAACGACGTTGTTTCAGCTCCCATAGGCCATGAATTACCATCATTTTTGTCTTTCATAATGCACCAACGTCTCCAGAACCCTCCATCGCTCGAATCTGGACTCAATCACACATCACTCAGCTCCAAATTTGCCTTCAGTAACATACACACACACACACACTAAGATCAACATCACAGTATTCTCAAATCACCATCCATAACATATAAGTTAAATTAAAATTCAGAATCAGTACCCTTCCTTACGCATTATCGAGTCCATTAGCTAGAAATTTTACAAGATCTTCTTTCAAAACCTTTGTTTCGCCTCCTCCCTCCTCTGCAACACCACGATTAGCATCCTCATCGGCTTAATCAATGATTTACTTCAAAACACACGATTTTAGATCTAGAAACCATACAGTACAAAGCATGAGCTTGGTTTTTTATTTGAAAATTACACATCAAATCAATTTAGCCATAATCAAATGAAACCAACACAACTTAATAACAGGGTACCACATCAAGCTCAGAACCAAATGCACAAAAAATCATGTTGGTTTGTTGGAGCTAGAACAATAAAACCTTTGGTAGATTTATAAATTAATTTAGCGAAAAAATTAAGTATTGTTAAGCATTTGCATGAAATGAACGACAATCCTTTAACCTGTAGTCACTGCAAGTCACATTTAACATAAAATCAACACAGGCTTAACACACATGCACACTATACCTTAGAAAACAGACTGAGAGGCCAAACACGAGTACACTGGGTGAACATTTCCATCTGCAATACAAGCCTCTCAATTTAACCTTGAGTCGCAATTGCTATTATCTATGCACATTTGACCTGCATTTAGTATCCAAGTATACACACACAAACAAAAAATATTGAAACATCCAAATCAAAAGTAACACCAGAACATTACATGCCAAACTTCACAAGATCGACCAGAACATCGCATATTTGTGAATCAAAAATATAAAATTGACCTTAAACCCAAGCCTTCGTCGTTGTCAGTGGCGGAACCCTAAGAAAAGCATTTTCACTGTTACCTTAAAATGCGGTTGTTGTCTTTAGGGTGTAGTGAGCCAACCTCCGTCGAATAGCACTGACATTCTTCCTTAACCGCCATCGTCACCTGGTCTTGCCTAGTTGTACTGCCAGGTGTGCGTTTGTGCCTTGATAGTCCGCCGGATGTGGTAGTTGGTAGTCGGAGAGAGCTGCCGGAGGTGGTAGTTGAAGAGAGTTGCCAGAGGTGGTTGTATCGCCTGGTCTTTGGCTTCTCTTCTGATTTGATGCGTTTTTGGTAGGGGTAACATGAAGTAGATTCAGAATTTGAATTTTGAAATCTGAAGTGTTTGAAAGAAAAGTGGAAGCATGCATATGAAGTTGTACAACAAGTTTCATTAATTGTACATTTCTTAATTTTAAGACTTTTTATCTTTCTCTCTCCAATCTCTATTATATATAGTAAATAGATATATATATATAGATAAAAGAAGCAGAAGCTAAAACAGGAACAAAATCACAAGGGATATTTGGTAGAGCTAAATAATAGGAGGAAATAAAGGAAAATAATTTTGAATTCCAATATTCTTTACTATTGTTAAGCTTCCATGTATATTACTGAATCATACCCGTTGGTGAAATCACAAATCTGGACAGAATTGAGTCATCAAAGATTTCATATTTATAGTAAAGCTCTTCAGAATGATAAACAAACACAGTTTGTAACAATGGATTTGCTGTCAAACTAGTGCTGCCACTAAACGAGCTCCCATCAAACGGAACCCATCGGATTCTGCATCTGAACAATATTCATGAACCACATCTTAAACCAACTGTAGTGCTTACTATCTGATGGATCTTCACTGCTCTTCCAAAACCTAATGAACTGTTGCAATTCAACATCTGGTTTCCATCCTAAGTTTATATCTGGTAAAAGTGAATCAGTTGGAAAATCAAAGCTTTCCCAGAAGATAGTTTTGTCTCTTCCATGATCTCTAATTTCAAGATTATTCGTATTTAATAACTGCGGAATTGGAGGGAAACTACTTGTAACTGGTCGACCATACAGTGTGCCCAATGTGCGGTTACAAAGGATTAAAACTCCATTTTCATTTAGAGTTTCCTATCCAAATGAATCATTGTTAGACATAATTGTTAAAATCAAGTTTGATAAAAGTTAATGTATCATTTGTGTAAATATGTTATAGCAGGTCGTGCACAGTAATTCATTGCCACCGATGCTGCTACATTTCTGATAAAAGTTAATGGATCATTTGTGTAAATATGTTATAGTTGTGTTTAATGTGTAAAAATATGTAATATGTGTATACTAGAAGGGTTAAAGGTGCAATATGTAAAATAGAGATAGGGCTATATATATCATGTATGTGTGTCTCTAAACATCACAATTGAAGAATACGCATCATCAGAAATTCTATGCGTATGTTCTCATATATTCAAAGTTGTTAGTTTTTACAATTGTGTTTATGTGAGATCTTGGGTATCAATTGGCATCAGAGCAAGGGTTCTTAGAAGTTTCAAGTTTTAATTTCGTGTTTGGGAATACGTTCATCACAGAGGGTGTTTTGGAATCCCGTTTTCAATTCCGATCAACGCAAGAGGCTACGATTGGGCGTTATTGTCGGAAGTAGAACATCACAGAGGGTGTTTGGATTTCCGGTTTGCAGTCTTGATCACGCAGGAGACATTGATTGAGGCTGTGTAGTTCGTTCCTAAAATCAATCATCAAGAGGGTGATTAAATTTCACTTGATTTCAATTCCAATCTTGGAGTTTATTTGAAGGCCGAACATCATAGGGGTGTTTGGATTATTGTTTCTTGGTTCCAATCGCATAAAGAAAAGGGTGTTGTTGGGCTGCTTGGTGTCAAAGAATAAAGGCAGAATTTTTTTTGTTGAATTTTCTTACCACAAGGAACTAAAGGATATTCTAAAGACGAAAACAAAGTGTTTGTTTTCTGCCTTTCATCGTGAGAACCCGAGAACAAAAAAGAGGATTTTTTTTTTTTTGTGGTTGAAAAATAATCTCAAATCAAGAGGGTTTGGGCTCTGTTTTTAAGTTGTTTTCTCACATTTGTACCAGAAACAAAAGGGTATTTTGCTTTCTGTTCAAATATAACGAAGGGTTGTGAGTTATCTGCAAGTGTAAGGCAGAAATTAAATATTCAGTTTGGTTAATTGTTGAGTTAACTAGAATCAAAATAAAAGGAGGGGCATTTTGGGTGTGAATACAATTGCCAATCAAAAAGCATATTTTTGGGACTGTGTCAAATAGTTTTGTTTGACATCAGGTGCAATCAAGTGGGTTGTGCTGTGTGCTTTTGATTCAACTAATTATCAAAGAAAATAATAGAATTTGAAGTTTCTATTGTTCGATTGGCACCAAAATCCAAAGTCAACATAAAGGTGTTTGGGTGTTGAAGTTTCAATCCCACAAAAGATTTTGTAAGGCTGGTTTTGTTTGAACTGTTCCGATTTCAAAAAAGAGAGGGTCTGTTGTTTTTTTATTTTTCAAACTAGAAACGAAGAAAGGGGATTGTAGTGCTGTACCAATCAAACTGGGTTTTGACTTTTGTTTCCAAGTCAAAATCAAATCTATAAAGACAAAAGCTGTTGACAAATATAAAGACCAATAATTTTTTCTTTTAATCGTGCACGATAGCAGAAAAGAAAAAAAAGACAAAGTGGGGTTATTGGTCTTGTTTTGAAATCACAAAAGTGTGGGTTTTGACTTTTTCTTGTCAAAATAGTTTGGTATAAGCCAAAGGGCTGTTGATTTAAAAGAAAAACAGAAACAAGAAATAAAGCTCCAATCACAAAGGCTAGAGTGGTTGTTTGCAATTAACAACACAAGGGAGTTCTCAATTTCCAGGTTTTATATTTCAAATTCAAAATAGAATTTATTGTTTGAAATTTATAATTATATTTGAAATAAGTTTAAAATTGGGTTTTGATTCTTGGTAGAAAGTTTAAAATTAAACTTTAGAATCACTTTATTTATTAGAAAGAATTTTTTTCTAAATCGTTTAGTGGTTTTTGAAAGAAAACCAAAGACACGATGTCAAAATCAGGGGAAGGAAGTAATAATAATAAATAAATTATTATACACAAGGAAATAAGTTCTATTTCCCAATTTCAATGTCCTATATTAAAGTCCACGAATTATACTGTATGGGCAATTCGTATAAAAACCATACTAAAGGCAAATGGACTTTGGGAAATGATAGAACCTAATGCTAATGCGCAAGCCGATGAAAAAAAGACATGGGTGCGACTGCGTATTTGTTTCAAGCACCACCAAGAAATGATGGTGAGCATTCCACATCGGATAAAAATGATAAAACTCAAGTCATGTGTTACCGATGTCAGAAACTTGGACATTATGCTTATGATTGCCCAAATAAAAAGAATAAGAGTGTTGAGTCGTTATTTGTGGAAACACAAGATCATGAGCTTGCACTTTTGATGTGTGAAGTCGTGGAAGAAAATCTAGAAAATTGATCATGTGATATGATCAAAAGAAAAAGAAACTGTGAAAGTTGTTTGTGTGAAACAAAGAAAAGAAAATGTGAAAGTTGTTTGTGTGAAACAAATAAAAGAAACTGTGAAAGATAGTTGTGTGAAACAATCAAAATTGTGAATGTCAAACTGTGAAGGTCAAGTGTGAATGTCATTTGTGAGAAACAAATCAAGAGATCCAAAATGTTCGTGAGAAGCGAGTTGGTGTGAAGCAAAATGGTGTGAAGAAATCTATATATAAGGAATCAAGTTGTGTGAAGCAAATAAAATTCGAGAAGAACCAAAGATTGATTAATGTGAACATGTGATATGATCAAACAAAGAAGGCAATGAAGATATTGAAGTGAAGACTCAAACTTGGATTAACAATTAGGGGGTGAATGTTAGACATAATTGTTAAAATCAAGTTTGAGAAAAGTTAATGGGTCAGTTGTGTAAATATGTTATAGTTGTGTTTAATGTGTAAAAATATGTAATATGTGTATACTAGAAGGGTTAAAGGTGCAATATGTAAAATAGAGATAGGGCTATATATAGCATGTATGTGTGTCTGTAGACATCACAATTGAAGAATACGCATCATCAGAAATTCTATGCGTATGTTCTCATATATTCAAAGTTGTTAGTTTTTACAATTGTGTTTATGTGAGATCTTGGGTATCAATCATGAATTGGGTAGTCTCGATTAGCCACCCAAACGACCGTGAGAGGCACATTGTGATACAAATTTCAAATGTGTCTATGGAAAGAGTTGTCTGCAAGTTCAGAAAAATGAGTGAGCATACCGTTGTGAAAGAAAATAGATTGATCATCTTTTTGTAGGTTCCAATAAAGTTCAATCGTGAATTTAAATAGTCTCCTGCATGGGAAATATGATCAACGGTGGTCTAAACTTGATGTAGGCAAAAGAGCGTTCATACCAGCTTTTACTGACTAGGAAAAGCCAAACTGAAACATTTTATACCAATTGGTTGATTGTTGTAGCGAGGATGACTTTTTCGGTTTCATGCCCACCCCAATTTGGTGATTCAGATTAACAGGAACGTATACCAATTTCTTGAGAAAACAAGAGTAAATATGATGATATAAAATTGTCAAACACTTATGGTAGTTATAACTTATAACCAACAACCATGACGTTTCATGAAGATTTTTTCAGTTTCGATTACAAATATCCGTGACATAATACCAATCTAAAAGTGTTTGCATCATTTTTAAAGGTATCCTAATTATTACAAATCACATTTATTTTTATCAATCATATATAAAAATCTCATCCTTGTGAAAAAACAAAAAATGGCAGCACAAACAAGTCGGGTCTCTATAGAAGCAGTATTTCTATCCCAAAGGGATATGAAAAGTTTGTGTTTATCTCACCTTCCTCACATCCTACTAATTGGTGTGACTTGACTGAGTATGTTTATTTCATCCTTAAATTCTTGTGAAAAGATTGTCCTCATTTTGATTAAACAAGTGCCTCAAGTCCAACATTCTTTTTGTTTCTGGATGAAATATTCCCTTCATAATCTTATCATACAAACAAGAGCCATTATCTAGAAATCAACAGTCCTGCGAATTAAGCCTACTGGTTGGTGTTTCACCATATGATCGAAAAAGCAGGCTCTTAGAATAATATAATCCTAAATTCCTAATATCACGACTACAAAATAAGCCTAATGAAACTTTTTTCTATCATAAAAGGTTGCAAATATGTTGCATTAGCTGAAGTTGCATTGCCTAATGCAACCTTTTTATTACATAATGCAACTCCTTTTAAAAAGTTGTATAAAGTTGCATTAAGAAAAATAAAGTTGCATTATGTAACAAAAAAGTTGCATTAGATATAATGCAACTTCAGCTAATGCGGCCTTTTTTTGAATACAAAGGTTGCATTAGGGTGATTTTTGTAATAGTGTATGATCCTCTCTTCTCATCCTTTTATGCGGAATTTTTTTTCTAACTATTTAATCAAATATCGCTTGACAAACATATACTTAACCTCACTATTCGGAAGAAACTCACTTTAAAAAAGCTCTTGCGCATCCTGATAAAGGTTGTCAATATGACATAAAACCTTAAAATGTAAAACACAAAGGTTTCAAAAAATAATAATTAAAAAATAAAAATGGCTAACATTAACTCGCGTCTCACAATAGTATCTAATAAAGATTCGATCAAAAAAAAAAACGATTTATTCATACCACTTTGCCAATATTGTCACTCGATCACATCGAAAGTGACACCATAAAAATATTTGATGTCTTGGGTTCGAATGTACCCAGTACATATTTGTTGAGGCAAAATGAGGAGTTTATTTATTTGTCGGGTTCCTCTTGTCGTTGATTGGTGTGATAATTATGATCTCAATGAATTCATACATTACAAGATGGGTACATAAATAGAGATATAATTTACATAAGAGACTATAAAGAATTAACTAATTACAAGATAAATCAAAAGTTAGTTTATTTCTCTAATATCCCCCCTCGAGCGAGAGGGTAGCGGACCAAGACGAAGGCGATTGCGGAAGAATTCGAATTGACTTTTTGTAAGGCTCTTGGTGAATATGTCGGCCACCTGGAGCTTGGTTGGAACATAGTTGGTGTGTAATTTTCCGGTTACAACAACTTCCGTCACTTTGAAAGATTTTAATTTTCCTTGAAAATTGCGTTTGCACAAAGGTTACAAAAATAGATAATGCATCATAAACCTCCAACTTGGTGAGTGAAGGATACATCCACGAGAATCGTGAAAAGTCATCAATAAATACCACATAATAGGCGAAATCATCAACCGATTTAACCAGTGCCGGTCCCCATAGGTCGCAATGAATTAATTCTAATGGTTGTAAAGCACGATTGAAATTATTATTAAAAGGTAATTTCTTTGCCTTAGCAAGTTCACATGGGGAACATAGCCCCGGTTTAGGCAAAATGGATGTAAACGACAAATGTCCAAGTCTTTTAACATAGTAATAATATCAAAAGAAACGTGTCCCAATCTCGAGTGACAAATTTCATAAGAGGCTTTAGGATACGAAGATGATGCCACCAAAGCTTCATGTTTATTGTGGAGAACATATAAGCCGTCTTCACGGCGTCCTTGAGCCAGAACCTGTCGACTATGACGATCCTGAATATAAAAATAAGGATGCGAAAATAAGACATCCACATTGTTATCTTCGGTTAGCTTTCCAACAGATAATAGATTTTTAGTAAGGTTTGGAATAATCAGAACATTATTCAATTTTAGTGATCCAAAGAGTTTAGTAGCACCTGTGTGGGTAACCGAGAGAGCATTACCATTACCAAAATACACCTTTTTATTACATGTAGCATTGATCGGATTCAAAATGTTTTCGGAAGAGGTTGCCATGTGATCCAAAGCGCCCGAGTCAACATACCAATCAGGGCTATTAACGGTGCATTTAGCATGAAAGGCACTCACCAATTGTTCATCCGTGAGGGTGGCAGATTTCGTGAACGAGGGAAGTTTCGGGCAAGACGTTACGTAATGACCTTGAGTTTGGCACAGTTGGCAATGAGGCGGTCGGCGTGGTCGGGTATGAGTTGTACCAGAGAAGGTAGGGGGGATCAAAACTGACCACGTCCCCTTGGTTTGTGGCGACTGGTGGAACTGAATTTAAAGGTCTGGGCAGAGAAGGCTACAGAAGATGATGCCGAGCCATGCATACTTTTAATAAATAATTCATGGCTCTCAGCCATGGCTAACAAATCAGCAAACATAGGTACTGGTCGGATGGATCTTACCGAAGCAGAGAAACATTCAAACGGAAGTCCTAAGCCACGAAGAAACAGGTGCAACAGCTCTGAGGAGTCCATGGGTTTGCCGATGGCCTGTAGTTGATCAGAAACCGACTTAAAGGTTCTGCCAAACTCCGCAACAGACTTGTCACCTTTGGTGATAAGACGGAGTTAATCTTTCAGATTTTGTTCACGTTCAGAAGATCGATTGCAGAAAGCCACCTTGAGAGAAATCCAAATCTCTCTCGCAGTAGGGAGACCGATGGAGATTGAAATAGCTTCTTCAGTGAGAGACGCATTGAGGATGATGATTGCGCGTTGATCAGCCGCAACCCAAGCCGTATGAGCCAGATTGATCATTGGTTCTTTTTCTGTTTGAGTGATTGTTGTGGGAGGGGCTGATCGAGTACCATCAACATGATCATACAGGTTGTGATAATGTAGGAAGGGTTGCATCTGATTCTTCCAATACAAATAGTTGGTAGAAGATAGTTTGATGGCTAGCATATTGGAGAGGGGGATTGGATCATTTGAAGAAGATGCAGACATGATTGGTATGAAGGATGCAGAAAAATTGGGAGAGGGAAGGGAAGTTAATCGGCTTAGGATAGGAAGGGAGAAAGACTTAGGGGAGATCAACCAAAACTTGTTTGCTCTGATACCATGTGATAATTATGATCTCAATGAATTCATACATTACAAGATGGGTACATAAATAAAGATATAATTTACATAAGAGACTATAAAGAATTAACTAATTACAAGATGAATCAAAAGTTAGTTTATTTCTCTAATAATTGGGTGTACGCCTTAAAGCGTTAAATCCGATGAAACGATTGAAATTACGCATTTGATGTCCGCACTTCAAATTTTAATAAAAATTAACCTTGTAGGCCACATGAATTTAAGACACATCGTTGGCCTGGAAAGCCACTCTAACCCATTCTTGTAGCCATTGATTTGTTGGTTTTATGAGGTTTATTTACTATTGAATAATGATTTCAATTTGAATGTTGAAAGTTTGTTTATTTCAATCTTGAATTCCTACTACCAAGTTTCTAGATTATTGATTTTTCTTGATAAGTTAAATACTGATTCAACATTCAAGCCTTTAAGAAGATGAAATAACAGGGTTTTTGTTGATTTCATTTATATTGCATTCTAGAAATCTTCCCTAGCATACACTAATTTAAATTACATACTTTTCTAATGATGGTTATTAATTGCCTTAAATTTCTAAATTAACTAAGTAAAAATTACATAGCTTTTTGAAGATTTGCAAGTATGTTCACACACATATATGGGAAGGATATGTTATTAAGTCAACTTTATTGTATTAACCCAAGTAATTTTTACCCCACCTTTATCTGGTCACACTTACCTATATAACTTAAAATATAGTTTAACATTTTTACATACAATAATAATTAATGTTTCTTGAATGCTAAGTTTATTTCAACAATTATTTACATTATTTGAAAAATCATGAAGCTTTCCTAGGGTTGTGGAAGAGAAGTTGTTAATCACCTTTTCATAAATATCACAACATGATCCTGTCATGATAATTGAAGTTATTATTTATTTCTTAATAACCTTTATAAGTAAATAATTTTATCTTTAAAAATTATGTTTCAATTATTATTTTTTTATATATATTTTTCATTTATGTAGAACTTTAATAAAATGCTTAAAAATGTTAAAATTATTGAGTATAATTTTTATTTAAATATATATAAATTCCAATTATAACAAACATTGTTATACTATACTCTTTCAATTGAATATGATTGTGTGTATGAACTCCCAGTCGGATGTCGCACCATTTCGGTAATGTTTCCATATGGGATTTACCGTTGGCATTGGATAATCTCCTTGTAATGTAACATTAATAAAATGGGACACCAAGATGAACTACGAATACGACGTTATGTCGCATTAAACCATTCGCAGATATCCACAAAGGGAAAATGGTTTGAGCATCTCGATTGCTGATAAGGTGAACGATTACACCAAATCTTTGAGCAATTACTAAGCCTGTGTGAGGCATAAGAATCCAATGTTGGTTAGGAGTAGGTGCAATCTGTTGCCAATTTATTGAGTGACGTAGTATATCATAAGATCCTGGGTCGTAAGAGTTAAACACATATCTATACATATCTGCGTGGAAATCTAATTCTTGCAAGAGTTGTTGTCGAATAAAGGCCATTGATTTTCATGGAATCCTAAACCCACGACTACAGAACGAAAACCACAGTTACCATCTGGCTCGACATCTTGTATGTTTATCACGTAAGGTTGAAATATAGGAAGGATGTGACAACCGAAGCGATAAACATTGTTTAATCCTTCTTGCTTCATGTAACGTGGAAACCGAAATTCATTTTAAGTTTGCGAGTCTGATGGTTGGATACCTTGTGATACCGATCTGGAACGACTGCGCTGGAATACGAGTTTCTGACTCTTCTTAGTCGTAGTTGTAAACGAACTATGCCTCGAAGGTTCAAATGTACTATGTTGGGACACTATGTTATCTTTAACAACGTCTTGCTCTTTTAGTTTCTGTGCTTTTAAAGTTGGCTGAACACACGTATCTTTTTGAACTAAAGGCGTTTCTTTATCGCTTTTATTTGGAAGTACCTGCGACAGGACCTTCTTTATTTGACTCTTTTTTATCTTGGGAGGTTTAGAATTTATTTCTTCTGTAACCAAATACATTTGTTCTATAACATCAATTTCCTCTTCTTCTAATAGTGTTGGGTTAGTTGTGTTTAGTTTTTTCCAAAACATGTCTATCTTAGAAAGCGGTATCTTCATATCTGCATAATTTATAATTAATAATAATATCCCAGTAACTATGTGTGAAACATGTAAGATTTAGATTAGTATTACGAACCTGTGTTTAAGTATTTTGATATATGACATGTGCACGACAACCCACAACTCGTCCAAATCTGGTGGCCACTCGACATATTTGAGTCGCGCATAACCCTTATTTTATCTTTTTCCTCGACCAACAAATCAAGAGCTTTATGGGACACCTTTCCTCGAAGGTTATCATATATTGGTAGTTTATGATGACTTATTGTTTTAATCATGATTGTTTCAAAATCTTGATTCATTTTACTTCCTGTGATCGCACGATTTCATTTACGAAACCGACAAGCGAGGCAAGTGTGCTGTTTGTTGATCTGAGGTATCTTTTTAGGTTTGAGTGCTGACTTTCCATCCAGTTTGTTGTACGTTGACCAAATTTGTGTGTTCTATTGGTCCATACTGTTACAAACATATATCTGTAACTGTTTAACCAGGCGTGCGTCAGATACTCCAGAACTCTTGAAATGAAACAAAAAAACCAATGATGATATGATGATAATGATGATGGTATATGATGCTTACTTTTTTGTTGTCTTTAATAAGTCTTTCATACAGACGGTTGTAATTATAGTTGTATAACTCTGCTGTCAGAGAGTTAAACAAATTCGCGAAACGAACGTTGAATTTCTTCCAATGTTTGGCAATATTTTCGTCTATGTGCCATCTACAGAGATATTTTCCAGCTTATGGAAATACCTTACGACACGCACTCATAACAGCAACTTCTCGATCTGTTAGGTTAACACGTGGCTCCATACATTTATTTAACATACTCTTAACCATTTCCAAAACCCATACATAGTTTTCCTCACGCTCTCTGCTTACGAACGCATGAGCAACACTAAACGTCTGGCGTGTGGAAGTCACGCCAACAATTTGAATAAATGGAAGTCAGTACTGGTTCGTTTTATACATCGCGTCCATCATCAGTACATGCGAAAATGCACGCCACCAGCAAAACGATTTTGGATGACAGAAGAAAATGTCTTCCACGACGTTTGTTTCAGGATCTTCCCGGGTATAGTAAACGTAACGCTGACTATGAAGTAGGTTTTTCAAAATGTTGAACCTGGTAGGTGCTATTAAACCACGAATAAAGACTTTAGGCTCACAGTCAAAGCCTTGGTATTTGCTCCCTCTAAAATTGAACACTTAGTTATTTTTAGGTTGTTTAGTAGTGCTAGGAAAGGAGAAGACGGAATAATAATACAAGGAATTTTCGGGGAATTCAATTCAAATAATTCATGGAATGTTGGAATATAAATACCCAACATTCAATGTTACAAGACAAGAAAGAATAAGACAAATACTGACAGAAATACAGGTGCTGAAACAAACAAAAATGTACAACAACTGATACAAAAGTCAACAACTACGGAAGCCCAAGTCTTCAGTTGTTCCTCTATGGTTATGATCAGTTGTTATGTCTTCAGCGGTTGTACCTCGGAAGCCATTACGTGGATTGTTGATTCAGCTGTTGTCTTCAGGTCCTGTTCCGCGATTGTCTTCAGCTACTTGATCCACTGTTGCTGGATCAGTGGTTATTGGATCCGTTGTTTTAGGATCCGCTGTTGCAATTCGTGGATGAGAGTCAATGGCAAAGAGAAAGTGTCCGCGGTTGAGCAGTCCGCGGTTTTTATTCCGTTGTTAGGCTTCAATGGTTTTGCTCATCAGTCCTTATTTTCCAACAATCTTCCTCTGGACTGATGAAGCCAAAACCATTTATTTTTGCCTTAGAGCCAAACCAATTCAATCTCTATGAGTACGCATTTAGAACTTTATATTCTGTATCAACATTCTCCAAGGTCTTATGCTGCAAATCTTTCAGATCATACTCAGAGAGCTTGAGGATTGAGTCTCATTCGAATGTTCTTGATCCATTGAATCTGTCAATGATCATGGATTTGGTGACACAGTTAAAGAACCATCTCTTTATTCTGGCTCTAGAATGGGTGATCTGAAGAGGTTGAGATTTAGGTGCTATGGGGAGAATGGGAGGAAATCGTGAAGGCCAGTGAACGATCTCTCTTCTTTTTATTTGATTTCCATAGTCAAGCACCTTCTTGACTACTGCATGCTAATGAGGTTCATATCCTGTCAATAGAGAAGGTAGAAATTCCTTCTCTTTCAAGCCAAGGTTTAAAATTGTCTACAGAAGATGATTCCTTAGACTCAGCAAACGGAATTCCCATATGTGCATTCAGCAGATGATCAACCATTATTTTTGGGTCTGCAACCTTAAGCTTATATACCACAGCGGGAGAGGGTGATGTGGTCTCTTTCCAGAGCTCAGGATGATCACTATGGACCCTTTTGAATTTGGACCATTCATCAAACAGAACATCATCATTCCATTTCATGATTATATTCCTTGGTTCCCACTGATTTTGGATGAGGATGTGTTTTATTATTTTTTTGTGCTCAATGGTCTTCTTCTTTTAATTAGCCTCTTTTATTCTTTTAGAAAGGACATCAGCTTCCTTTCTAAGGCTTGTGATGTCCCAATTGCTGAACGTTTCAACCTTATACTTACCTTCTTGTAGGAGAAACTTTATGAGTTGCTCCCCCTCAGGTTGATATGCTTTATCTTGTTGCTGATCCATCAGGGCTATCTGTATCATCAGTGTTTGAACCGTAGTCGGACCAGTAACTTGTACAGTAGATCAGGTACGAAACTATGTGTTTTAATTCTTATTTGATGTTCAATACGAAACTATTACGAATCTATTTCCAGAACATGTTTTGAATCCATGGTTTAACAGTCAGAATCATGTCTGACAATACAAATTTATTATGTGCATGACAGTTAGGGTTTTATTACGTATAAACGTATGTGAGGATGGGTAGAACAAAACGATAACGGACGTCGTTACGTGAATATTAAACTGATGGAGTATTCGTGTGGGTGACGATTCACACGAATATATCAATGGGTTTAACATTCAAATGATGTCTAATAATTGGAGAATCAATTCGGAAATTAGAGTTATCGTCGTATTCGAACGGGTGACGATCTGTACGAATACGCGCGAAGACCGTACGATTCGATGAAACAGTTAAATTAAACGTTTTTGGAATATTAAAAAATAAACAAAAGATATGAAGTTAATTTATTAGGAATTACCACATAAAATAATTTAGGAATCTCTATTTTAAAAGATCGTAACATTTTGTCACGCAAAATCCGAAACCGACGCGTTTAAGCGAAACCGTGCAAAACAGAACCAACCCACTTTTTCTCTCTCTAACTAGACCCTCTCTCTCATCACTTTCTCTCACTAAAAACTCTCATTTCTCAGTCAAATCTTAACCAAATCGGGTGATTTTGGTGTCAAAACGACCGTAGTAACGTGTAGATCATCAAAAGACAAAGAAATCGAGCTTTGGAGCAATGAATTTGAGGTAAAATCAAAGAAGAACTCGCCGAATTTCTAGGTTTCTTCCTTCCCGAAAACCTGCACTCATTTCAGTCGATTTTGAGTTGTTTATACCCATAGATGTTGCACAAAAACGATGTAGGAAATTAAGGATCATGTTAGATTGAAGTATGGTATGCTTGAAAACGAGTTGAAACTTGGGCAAGTTAATCATGAAACAAGAACATCAAGAACAGCCTATTATCTACGACCTGGATTTCAGCTGATTTCATCCATCGAGATTACTAATCTCGATGGGTCAAATTCAATGGGATTGCTACAAGACTGTTAATATCGATACCCTCCAAGTCCCTGAACCCAAGTCACCATCGATACTGATAGTATCGATGGGCTTGGAGCTGTTGAACTCAGGTGTATCGAACTTGTAATCTCGACAAGCTTAGATTGTTGTTCCATCGATATTAATCACCAGCTGCCCATCGATATTGTCTTGGGTCATCGATATTAGCTAGTTTCATGTATTCCAAGTGTAATAAACTTGGAACCAATTTAAAACACTTAGAAACGAGCTGATTAGAACATATGGGTGTCAAGTTGATAGCCATTAGGGTTTCAAGTGTGTAAACCGGTTTTGTTGACCATCGATATTAAAGATTCTTAACTCATAAAATTTTCAAAAATAATTTAATATATAAACAAGTGTTTTAACAATCATTTTAGGTTTAAAATACCTGGATTTGTTAAATGAAACTATGGGGATTAGATGTTAAGACCATAGATGGTTCAAGGTGACCATTTGGGGTGTTAACCGGTTTTGTGTTCACCAATTATAAGGTTTTGTTAACAAAAGGTGTTTTAAACTCTTTAAACGTATAATTATTTGAGTTAGGAATCAATTAGGATTAAAACACTTGGGATTTTTACTAAGGTGGTTCTAGGATGGTTATCTAGGTGTTAATAAAAAAATCCTAATGATACTAATCTTAACTTAAGGTTTTTTAAACAAAAAAAAACTAAGTTTATCGATAAATCACAACAATCAGAGTATGTTAAGTGGCTAAGGGGTTACCAAAAACTAAGGAAAAAGATGAGATCAATGGGAATTCAAGAAAAATAACTAAGTATGGGACATTGACATTGAGATGTCAACACCCAACAAATAGAGTTTTCATTCAAGTTGGTATTCGATTGAGTTGTTCGAATGAATAACCTAGTAACAACCAATTCAAGAGTGAACAAAACCAAAAATGGTAACAACGAACTACTAAGGGACTTAGTGATTAACCTAGTTAGGTTAACTTAAGTGTAAACATGTGAACTTGTATTTTTCATAAAAATAACTTGTATTTACTAAAATGAAATGACTTATGACCTATAACTTGTAAACATATTTTTATAAGAATCATCATAACTGTTTTTATTAAAATGTTATAAAGTAACTTAAAATATTTTCTAAACTTAAAGTTTTGTAACTTAAATAAGATTTTATAAATGATGAATTATTTAAATGGTTATGTCTTTTATCATCATAAACCTTATGTAAATAAGGTTGAATTTCAATCAATTATGAGATAAGGGTTCATAGTGGGTAAATAACTTAGAATACTTAAGGAAATTCCAGTAACACCTTGGATTGTATTTTACTTAAATGCTTTTAAATTCTATATGTTTGTATGTATAAATGCTATCTTAGATTATGTCTAGGTAAATTTTATACAGGTTTTACAAAAGATTATCTACTTATAATAAGTGGATGATTATTTCATGTCGAGTAAACATTTTGACGAATCAAGCAAACATTTTCAACGAATCTATTTTCAACGAATCAAACGAAACTATTTCAACAAAACAAGTATGTGAGTTCAACGAATCAAACGAAACAATTTTGACGAAACAAGTATTCAATGTTCAACGAACCGAGTGTTCAATGATCAACGAATCAAGTGTACATTTGATCAACGAATCTAATCTTCATTGTTCAATGAAACAAGGACATTTTTCAACAAATCAATAAATTATTTTCAGGGAAAAGTCTGGGAAATATCAAAGATACCATGTGTGAATGAAACTAAACGAAACAAGGATGAATCTAGACAAATCAAGAATGAAACAAAAACCATACATTTCAAGAAGTCCTAGCTAGACCGTTTGATTTGTAGGTCACATGTTTGATGATATTTACAGAATCCCCTAACTTTTAAGAACATTTGATTGCTATAATAGTCTACTCGAGTTGACCAAGGCCCAATCATTAGGACTTAGCTTTTAATTAAATGTTTATTTATTCATTTATTTAA